>LIEC01011438.1:11313-33872 GCA_001925005.1 Drosera capensis | reverse complement strand
TCTTTGCTCCCCTACATTATCGAACTCTAGCTTACTCGGCCTCAAACCAACCTTGTATCCCATTGGGTGCTTCACGGAAGCAGTATACACGCTATTTGGTCCACTAGCGTTAGTCACAGTCCGGTTCACTGTCACTGTTCCTTGGAACTTGCCAATGGCGAGGGACGGGTAGTTCAGGTCATACGTTTCAGGTAAATGTTTTGGACACTTGAAGGACTTGTCAAAGTTTTTGAACTTCCACTGCATAATACACATAGATGTATAACAACAACAACAAACTACATAATTTCGTCAACAGACAACATCCAGGAAGGACAAAGCTAGACGCAATCTTACCATAACAACGGAATAGATGTATACAAAATGCTACACTCACTGTCCCAAAATGAATAAAATATTTTATTTTTTATTATTCAATGCGTATGTTCAGGAGTTTTTGTTGTTCGTCTTACCGATAAAAAAAAATTACCTCATTGACTTAAGATTAAACTATACAAATTAAAATATCATTAATATTTTACGAAAATAACATTTGATCATCCGTAATTATTATCAAAGTTTATCTTAACAAATCCTTAAATAAAACTATTATATTTATCGTGGGTTTACACCGTTGGAATGGGAAAGGCCATACCTTCCCTGCAGCAAGCAAATAATTTGAAGCATCAGAACTTGGACCAATGTTATGTACAGTTGCAACCTACCATGAGAATCCACCTTTCATGATTGCACACGAGCCTGTACAAATTATGTATTCTCTAAAAGACCACAATGAACAAAAAAGAAACCAACAAAAAGAAAATGAAAGACCAACCAGTTCCCAATGCGGCAGCTACATTTCGGACAAGTGTTACATCGAAGGTATGGATTAATCCACAAAACTTATGCTTCTGTTTAACTCATGTTTCACAACTTTATATGATCCGTCAAACTTTGGATCTAAAACATTGTCTTTTCGAACTCCAGATCACATGTTGCGAAACAAAATCATCTATGTTGAAATATTACGTTACTGATTTTGTTGTATTGGACTTTCTCGTTAGACTCCAGTGCAATAAGCACTGTTCTTTTTTTGTGGAGTGTGCAGTGATCTATGTTGCGCAGCTCCTGGTTTTTGTGATTCGGTTGTGCTGATTACTGTGCATTTTCCAAGACACTTAAAAGTCCCATTTTCATATTTATTCACCTCTTTGCTCAAGTGAACAAGTCTCAAGAGAAAAAAAACAGCTAAAAGCCATTGACCAACATCATCTTATTCAAACCTCAGAACTTTTTGAGGATAACATATGCACCAGTTCAGTTGGGTACACAAATCATTGCAGAATTTATTTAACATTATTTGACCGTATTGTCCTCCAGTCCATTATCATTGCAGACATTCTTTATAAACGTAATTGTTACAACAAATCTTAATTTTCCGTTCTAAAACAGTTGACCCAGACAATTCGTCTCGCATAATCTTGTCAAGAACTTGAGCTACGCGCTCTTCTCAGAAACCGCTGAGAAGTAATCTACTCTAATTCGCATTAGATCATAAAGCAATGAACCACGAAACCACCAGGAAACCCGGACTATCCTCTCGAGTACATTATGCCTGGATCTGCAAACTTAATAGCTCCCAGAGTATATTGAAAAGGAAAGCAATTCGAAATTTTGATCCCAACAATCATATAAGAGATAAAACACATCCACATGAGTAGTTTCAAAATCTTACAACGAGTTTAAACTTAAACTAGCAAAAGAATCCAAACCTGTCCCCTTTTTTCCATGCTCTACCTGTTCTTGTATCAGCTTCCTTTGTTCTAACACACAATGAAACAATAAGCTATAACTTCTAATCCAGCTTGTCGGATCAGAAGCGGCTGGCTGTCGAGAAATCACAACCGAAACATGCAACGCCCATCCGCTCTTTCCATGATACAAACTTTATTTATTCGCCTGCTTCCTTGCACAATGAATCAGCTACGCCCCTCGCCCTCCAATGAATCTCCACCTATAAGTTTCAGATGCCTTTTGTACACCAAGCAACACCAAAGAAATTCATAAACCGAACGTAAACAACAAAAGAATGTCTATTGTGATCATCATAATTGTTGTAGATTTTTTTATGAAGGCACCGCATCTGTTCGCCTTCTTTTGGTATCATGACAATCATCTGAAGGTTTTCCAGCAGAGCCGTTAGTTGAATCCTCGCTTCTATAGCTAAAGGACACTGTATCTAACACGCCACTGGGGCTTGTTGGAACTGGTTGCACTGGTCCATTTCCCCCATGGTGATCTCCCTTGCTTATCAGCCACAGATCATTAATCAGTTGAATGCACTTGAGGACATTATCCTACATATATGAGGAAGTCAATCGAACATTTTGCGCAACAATATTTCCATCAGAAAGAGAGTATCGCAATTCACCAACAGAAATTTACTCTAAGAGATTCGTGTTGTGATGGACATAAATCATACACTGCAGGGGAATAACACTGGGCTGGAGAATTACAGATTCGTATGTTGCCGATCTCTAGCGGTTTCAACTGGTTCAATTAACCTTCTCATTTTTGGTAGTCGTAGACGGTTGGTCGAAGGAGTATTAAATTTTTAACTGTAGTTACCTTATCAATATGTACAAAAGAAGAAATGACGGTGTCGATTCCTCCGGCATTCATTTTCCCAGATAAGGTAATACCCACAGCTAGGGCAATTTGAGAAGGGGTAAAGTTCAGAAAATCAATGCCTGCATAATTATTATTTTTTTAACCAGCATCAGTGTTAGATTTAACAGGGCCAGAAACTGTACACTGCAAACAGAAAATGTATACCTTGGATCATGCGAAATATCAGTTGACAAGATCTAGAGATAATTGTTGGAGACAACGCATCTTCGCCCGTTATTTTCAAAAGAATATATTCTATGAAAGAGCAAGGAGTAAGAGCACACATTCTCCAATTCAAGGTGCTCAATACCAAAAGCTCCATCCTTTGTACAGTTTTCGGCTCAAATATAAACCTGGGTTCTCCTACCTAGAAAAGCAAGATAACAAGAAATTAGGTATAAAAGCAAGATAACATGAAATTTTAGAAGAATAAGCAGCTAATCAATCTGTGAATACAAACACTTCTGAGGAGATAAGTTTGATAATAGGTCAATATTGCTATGTCATAATGCACTTGGGAAGTTATTTAATTCTCATCAGTTCTTCGAATTAACAGGTAGAACATCAACAATATATCTGTCTATCTGCCTAAATGAACTCTCCATGCAACACAGTTTTGAAGAAGTTACCTGCATTGCTACCAATGAAGGAACATAAATCTCATCCACTTTGGCCGCAATTGAGAAACAAGCGACTGCAACTAGTTGCACATGCCAGGATTGGTCTTCCTGTTTTCCCAGGAAGATATTTATCATTAACCGGTAACACAAAATCAGTAAACTGAGCACATTAACAAGTGAATCATAGGTAGGTTTAGCACAGTGAATTCAGATTACTTACGGGTAGATCTAGAATTGACAAGTATCGATCAAAGTAGTTCATTGCAAGACAAAATGTCGATGATCCATAACCAAAATGAAAACAAGCCTGCAAAACATTGAGTAATCAGAAAACGGCCCACGATCCGATGGGTTCGAACTATAAACATTCATAAAGTCGAGCTTAAATCTATCTATCCCTCAAGGTAATACAGACGTTAAACTGAATCTATCAAAATTCTTGCTCAAATCGGGCAGGACAAAGAAAATCCACACTTAAAAGAGACCAAACATGTGGACATGATCATTGTAATTACACTAAAAATATCAGAAGATCGGAATACAAAAGGTAGAATGACAATGTCAATCAGATAAGTTCACAGTATCAAATCTACAAAAAACCCAGCATCGTCACAATCGATAACAACAGCAAACCAAGCATCAATCCAATTATATCGACTACTTGGATACCATGGCGACAAAGCCAGATATCAAGCTTCTTGTAGTTCATCTCAACCAATCCATTTATCCACTGAATCAATCAATCAACACAGAGATCAATAACACCCAAATGAACAAACAAAACACCAAAGCACAGAACATCCCACTCGAGCAAAATCCCCCAAGAAAACCGAACTGAACTCGACGATCAAACCAGTTATCAATAAAACACAAACCTTCAAAATCCAATCAAAACCATCTTGTCTTAAATTCAACCTCACTTCACCACTCCTCAATCTACTCACATAATCCTCTCTGGGCAAAAACCCTTTTTCCTTTTCAACCATCAAATCAAAACCCTCATCACACATCACAGGAACCATCAATGAATCCTCCGATTCAAACCCATTTCCACTCATTGGGTTCTCGTCATGTTCAACTGGGTCACCACCACCACTATCATCAAACAATGCATCATCGGTCTCATCACATAACAGGCTAGAAGCCAAAAGATCCGACATTGATGAAGATTAAGAGTTGTTTTTTTTCAAAACCCAGAGAGGATTTGAGGGTTTTGCATCAGATGAAGGCAGAAGGGTGAGTGTTGATTGACCGATGCTTAGACCATTGGTGAAAAACTAGTCAGAGTTTGGAGAGTGAGAAAGTCAAGATTATGAGGACATGTTTGAGCCAAAAAAGGAGAAGTTTTTGGCTTTGGAATTGAAGGATTTGTGTGTGCGAGAGAGAGTATTAGTAGTAGTATATGTTGTTTAGGGTGAAAGTGAGTGACTGGGTGAAAAAGTTTGGGGTCATGAGACATGGAAGGATACGATTAAAACTATACGGTTATGGGAAGAAATTTTTTGATGAGAACTAGGATTAAAACATTATTTAAAATCAACGATCAAACTTTTATATAATATTTATATAAGAATGAGTGTCGTATGTCTTACATTACGTAAGTAACGGTTTACTCATGTTTTTATCTGATTAGGGAGAAAACACGTGACGGTTATTGCATAGTCCCGATGTGTTTGATAACAACTGAAAAGATTTGGTGATTAATCTTGATATTTTAATCCAACTGACTCACTATATAGATCATACTTAATTTCTTACAACAACGATTCTTATACATTTTATCTTCCTTAGAACTTGTTTGAAAATCTGGATTTGTTGTTGTTTTTGTGAGACTTGAATTTTTACCCTTCTTGATTTTGTTTTGAATGATAGGTGATTAATCTAAATCTTTACAATCACGATCTACCATCATTTATTGACTTCAAGGTATAGGTCGGAGTTTATCACACGATTAAATGAGCGTATTTAAATGAGCGGATCTAAAGATGAACATATCCAAATGATATCTAAACGAGCGTATCTAAAGAATGAGAGTTGTAATAGCGGCTAACTCTGGCTAAATAGAGTTTGTCATTAGATGCTAATAATGTTATTGACCTTAGTTAAGGTGTTATAAACAAAGGAAATTCATGATAACTTGTTATCCCTATAGATCAAATTTACCTAAATTAACATCAATGTAAACTAAAAATAACTGATCACCTTTATTTTCTAGAAAAAATTGCTTGAAGATAAAAAATAAGTATTGTGTTTGTGGTTTACTATGATTACCATATTTTGTTTCTTTTCTATTAAGGAAAATTGAGTTATTATTCACTCATATCTGTTTATTAATGTTCTATTAATTTGTACATCCTGTAATGTGAGTCATTACTCGTATTTCCTTATTCCTTTTGGATTTCCTGTTTCAATTTGTATTTCTTATAACAATTTCTTTCTCAAGTCTCATATGATTTACATGTACATCTATTTAATTGAACCTTTTATTACCTAAAAAGTCACATTAGACAATATTATTATGACATCGAGTCAGACAGGACATCTTAAGGGTGAATTGAGCTCTGGCAACGATTTGAAATTCAATTGCAAGATCGAACTTAAGACGTTATTAAAGAATTTGAGCTCGTTCACACCGTAATTACTAAGATAGTTGGTTATGAATCATCCAGATTCCAGAATACATATATATGTAGTCGTTCAACACATTTTAGACCTCACCTAGTTCCTCATGTTAAGGTCTGTGACCTCGGTAACCCGACACGACCATACTTATTTGCTTAGTATGTGTTGATTTTGTCTGGCTCCAATATAAAATCCGATCATATGGTCGAATTGCTGACATCGGATAATCTCAGTTTGTAAATCTGCTTCAGAAGATCGGTGAGTTAATTAGATGTTACATGACAACAAAGTTTCCCAAAATTATGGCGCGCAATGAATAATTAATCACTGTACAAACTCTCCACTAATTGTTTGAATTGGGGGCATACCAATGAATACCGGTCAAATATACGGACCATATCACCATAATGTCAATATACCTTTGACAACACATATGAAGTCAAACCAGTTCTTTTTTTCTGAACAATATACTTGGAGATTTGGTATATGCGTGAATGTGACATGTGCTGATTTGCAACGAGAAGAGAATCATTAGATACTTGTTAGAAATTTTTTATCCATATTATTTTCGTCTAGTTCTGTTCTTAGATTGTTCATAATATGAGTAAAACTATACATCTTATCTTCATAAATTTTGTTCATAATGAAAATAAGTGATTTATTTATGATAGAATCTTATTAATTATGATCTAATTTTAACAACAAATTTTAACTTAATAATATAACGTAACTATATCAAAAGATGAGCAACTTCACCTCAAAGATATCAACAAGGTCACAGGGACCATCATTGCATCGACCGGATTTCTAAACCTATCATTATGTCACAGGGAATTCCCAAATTGTTACTATTACACCATGGCTATATGTATAGCTGAATCTACAAGCACTGTACAAGTTAATATTTGCTTGTACCATGGGAAAAGACTTAATTGAATACTTTGCTCTCTTATTGTGAAATTTGTAGTGTCTATGTCCAACATTCTCCCTCTCATTACAGTGCAATTTTCGTTTTATCTTATTGACCATGAGCTCAATTGTTTTTGCGTACTGTGGCCAACGATGTCCAGGCCATCGGCCAATTATCATTTTTTATCATGAACATTATGCTATGATATCGAAACTTTCCCAAGGGCTTGTTCATATAGCAGATGTCCTTCAATAATATAAGGGTCCGAGTCCATAAGGACTCTTTTTAATTTGAATCCACTCCATTAATCATCATATTTTACAACAAATACATCTAATCTAACGTGTGAACATATGTGGTCTGATTAATAATAGGTCCTGTGTCCATAAAACGAAAGTAAAAATTTACTATAAAAAAAATGGGCAAAAATACCTATTGTAGGTTTTCCTTATGTTTTGATACTCATTTCGATTTTACAGTTTATAAATCAAAATACATACAAAAATATAAAAAAAAAACTTGCATCCAATATTTTTAAACATTTCATCCTTTTATTTTTCTTTTTGAAGTATAAAAACGAAGGTACAAATTTAGGATTGGGCCAGTTACCTTTGAGAAGGGCCCAACGCTTGACGTCCATGTGTGTAAAATGGGGGGAAGAAAAACAAAACGACGCCTGAGAGATTCGAACTCTCGCGGGGAAACCCCATGTACTTAGCAGGCACACGCCTTAACCACTCGGCCAAAGCGTCGCTATTGTGAGAGGCTCTGTAAAACATTAAAACGTGACTGGCTCTCTGCATCAGACGGCCAAAACAGCTCTTGCTTAACTTTCAACATGAACAGTTAGGCATAATCCGAGATTATGCTTATATTTACATATACCCGTATGTTTAAACAGATAGTCTATAAAACATAGACTACACATTTGTACATGATCATACAAAGGTAAATATATGCGCACATTATAGATATCGCCCCATATGATTAGGTGATCACAAGCACGGCAGTCACTCTGATCGAAACAGCACCCCTTGCCAAGTTCTTTCCTTCTCTACCACCTCTCTCAGCGCCCTTCGAAGAGCGAATGTGGCCTCATCTTTTCCACCAGAACTGCCGCTGCAGGTTGCAACTCCAGCTTCCCGAACCCACAGCTTAGTCTTGACCCTACCACCATCGGTCGCCATCTCCGCCCTTATCACCCTTCCATTGGCAGAACCAAGCGCCGTGATGATGTCAGGAATGATGTTTTCCCGATCCTCACATGACAATGTGGCTATAAGAAGACTGGCATCTGCTTGATCAGCTCGACGAACATTGGCATTGTTAGTGTCATCTGGCAGAAGTATATCTGTGGCTACACCACTAATTCCACCTCCATGGCTGGCCTCAGCCATCTCGCTCACTGCTGATCTCATGTCAATGACTCTTTTATTTAGCACTTTTAGTTGTCGGACCAGTTCTCCCAACACCGATGCCTTATCTTTCTGGACACGAAGAAACAAAACTAGTCCATTGCAACTTCAAGTTCAGATATACAATTGCAACTTTAATGAAACTTCTATGAAGTGAAGGCTTGTATAGTTGTTTTCCACGGTTAACATCATCGGGTTGGTCCAATTGATATTAATGTTTATATTGATGATATTAGTAATTGATTTGGAATTTTTAAATATTAGTAATTTAAAAATCATTTTAAGGTTGAGTTCATATTTATTGTAATGAGATTTCTATAAAAAAAAAATCTATATGATTGTTATAAGCAAAAAAGAAAGAGAGCATCCAATCCATTTTTTAAAGGGATGAAATCACATACGAAAAGTTTACATGCAAAACAAATTTTGATTATCATGCCAAGGTTGACAATCTTTTTTTTTTCTTTGTTTATTCATATGTTTGTCAAGAACAATGATCTTCATATTATAAGAACCATATACCTCTAGCGGTAGTTTCATTTAAGGAGAACCCTTTGTACTCCTTCCCTCTATTTCACATATTTTATAACATATACGTATTTTGTATTATTATATACACATGAATAAATATCTTGTTTTCATATTAAATCACGTCTGATCCCCCCATAACATATATTAGGTTGAGGTTCGCAATTTTATACAACGATTGATGTTTCACGATAAATTTATAAAAAAATACGTTTGATCGTCGTTGCATGCGTATCAAACTTTGCATCGACACGCGTATCAGGTCAAAATATTACAATAATTTTGAGTCGGAGGGAGTACATACTCCCTCCGTCCCAAATTAATCAAAACGTTTTGGCTCGACACGAAATTTTATGTGACTGTTAAATTTGTATAGATTTTGGTGAAGGATTAATTTTTTTATGATATTATGATTTATTGTAACAGCTAGCTGTAAAATGAATTAGTGGGTGTATTGTAATAGATGAAACTAATTTGATATTTTTATATTAAAATATTATAAAAAAAATAAAAATGTTTTATTTATTTTGAAATTGATAAAAAAAATGTTTCAATCAATCTGAGATGAAAGGAGTATTAATCTTCATAGTTCTAGTTTTATATTGTTTCTGTATACATTTATGTTTTTGAAAAAAAAAATATTCATGTTGATAGGCTATTTTTAAGTTATAAAACAAAAAAAATGGACTATTTTCCAATAAGCATTGCAATTTATTCTAGGAGCCCAAACAGATTGGGTCATAACTTCAGGCTTCGATAGGCTTCATAAGGGCCATGTTGATGGGCCTGCAACACAGCACATGTACATACACCGGACAAAGATGAAACCGAATGAGTGAGTAGTCCTGCTAGGTCAGAATCTTTGATACGATTTCACAGAGAGCGAGAGAGAGAGAGAGAGGAGTTGGGTTTGGTTTTGCGGTGGAGAATATCTGAAGAAGAAGAAGAGATGGGTGTGACGAAAGAAGAGGTGGAATCGTTGTTGACGACTAACCTCAACCCTACTCATCTGGTACCCTACTCTTCCTTCTCCCCTTTGTTTTCAATGTGAAATCAATTTCTCCATGAATCTTTGATTATATCCTAAAGAACCCTAATTTCACTGTTGTGGGTTCTGGTAGAATCTTTCTTTGCTAGGTTGGGTCGATTGGTTTTGGGGCTTGGAAACAACTCCTGGGGATTGATCATGCTTTTTGGTTACTCGATATGGTATTGTTTCCGAAGGAGGGATGCTATTGGCAGCCAGTTGTGCAATCTCTTCCATACACTCTTCCTCTCATCCATCGGATATAGGTAGTTACCATCGAGAAATTTGAAACCCATGAAAAATCAAGGGTTGGATGGAGAGCAGAATTTTCACAGGAGCCGGAGAAATATTATTTAAGTAAAATTTATCTAATTTAAATTTTTTATTTTTTATTCTATGGTATATTGGATATGAAAGTATATAGAGAGCAGAGTTTTCATAGGGGGCCGGTGTAAGATTGAACTCATATCTATATTAAGTATATTTAATACAAACAAAATATCTAAGGATGTACATATGTCCGGTATGTGGAATACAAAACGATTTGAAAGAAAAATATGAAACCAATAACAAAATTTTGTGTTGGGGATCCATCCAAGAGATTTGTGGAAAGAATCGTAATACATCCCAAATAAAAGAAAGAAATAACACAAGGATGAAAAGAATGGATAGGAAAATCGAAAAGGAAAGTGTTACTTGCAATGGAAACAAGGGAAAGCGAAGAAAAGATAAACTAAAAAGAAAAAGAAGGGAAAAACGTAAGTTCAGGAAAAAAAAAAGAGGCAAAACAATGGTTGTGGGATAAGATAGTACTCGACATGGTATTGTTATGTTCTCGCCTACTAGTGAAGTCCCCGAACGTGTTGGATAAATGTCTTGCATCATCTCCCTGTTTTGCTCGGAATTAAGAGATTAAAGATTGAATAAAAAAGCACAAGTTTGAATCCTTTCCCGTGTATTTTGGCCATTGTCTTGTGAATAATGAACTTCTCCCAGAGTGTCCTGAGTCCAGTTTGCAACGCCACCCTACTTTGTTTATCACGCTTTTAAGATATGGAGGCAAAAATAAGATGAGTTTAGTCTGTTTAGAATTAAAGTTAATTCGTGAATCTTTCTGGAACAAAGGGAATCATATTCGGTTATTCACAGCTGGAGCATCAGGTTTTGGACATAGAGATTTAGAATTACTTGAGAGGCAATAACTCTAAGCTAGACTGCGGTTTAATGAACTTTGGGAGGCTCATAGGTGGAATTCAGTGTTTGGTTTGCTCATCATGAATGTGATCTGGTTTTTGACCTTCCTGGGTCTGTGAATAGCAGCATTACATTGCTTCATAGAGGAATATTTCTCCTTCTGTTGTTGAAGTCAAGTCGTAAAGGGATTTTGTATTCCTACAATTAGAGAAGGCAATGAAATCCTTCCTCCTCTTTCTTTATTTCTTTTCCTTCATGACCTTTCTGATAAACTTTTCCTCATCTTTGTTTCTGCATTGCAGGAAGTGATCGATACATCCGGAGGGTAAGTTTCCGAAAACAAGATTAAGTCAACCAACTTCTTTTCCCTATTGATTACTTACTTTTATCTGTATTGATTATAACCTGTCAGGTGCGGAACTAGCTTTGCCATTGAAATCATCTCGGAACAGTTCGAGGGAAAGAGGTTGCTAGAGAGGCATCGCTTAGTGAACACGGCATTGGAGAATGAGATGAAAGAGATTCATGCTCTTTCAATCAAGAAAGCCTTGACCCCGGAACAGTGGAAACAACAGCAGCTGAGTACTTAGATGGATACCACTACAGACCGCTTAATGCCTACCGTGGCGTCTGCTATATGAAACTATGAAATGGATAGATGTTGCGTTGGTTTGTTACCTTACTGCTTGTGTACAAGCTCCTGTTATCAGTTTCTTGAGAATATACAAGTTGTGGTTGATCAGGCTTGATACAGGTTCATATTCATAGCGTTGTGAATCAAGATGATTGTTGCTGTAGCTTGTTCGGAGCCAGCTTTTCGTTTACTGCAATGTGAATGATGAGCAATGTCCACGGTATCCCTAATAGAACCAGATATTCCGCAAGCATCGACTTGATCACCTTTTTTTGACAGTATCCATGTGCAGTTAAGTGAACAATGATCAACAATGCCACATTGTTAAATGTATATGTTAATGCCATACCTAAACCTACACTGTGTAACACCTTTATGCTTGACCTTCGAACAAACACAATGAACAAAACATCGTCAACTAGAGTGATTGTTGAACATCGTATGATCATCAATCCCGACTATGATCAAATGAACCTTCTCGACATGATTCATAGACAAGCAACGCCACATCGATCAAAAGAAATCACTATGCTCCTATTATAATCCTGCGATCAATCTATCAAATCCTTTCTCGCGTCGCATCACATTCACACTTGTAAGAGAGAAACATTCAATATTTACAAATTCAAACTAATGTTTCTTTCTGTCATCTGAGTCGTTACGGCCCATCGTCACGATCCCCCAAGAGGTTACAAATCTCGGCGCACTCACCCAAACAATACCGTCGACTCCGAAACCCGCTCTTGAATACCACAATCGGTCTCCTCACATTCAACGGCCCCTCACCGGGCCCGCCGTCGCCTCCCCTTATACAAGTGGTCACGCATTTCACCGTACACCTCTCCGCCTTCCTCGTCTTCGGCCTCTGTATCCTCGCCGCCGACGCCGCAGCATCGCCGGACAGCGTCGGAGGTATGTTGAGTAGAGTCTCGGTGTCTGGAATCGACGAGGATACGACGGAGATGGCGGCGATGAGGCCGATCGCTTGGCTGGCGTATGGAATCAGGTGCATTGTGGTTTCAGGTTTTGTGTTCGATTATTTGCATTTCGTTTGGGTTGATTCAATTGTGTGATTTTGTGTGTGATTGTGGTAGTGGTTGTGTTGATTGATTGTAAGTTTGTGTCGGGAGGTTTGATAGGGTTAGGGTTTATTGGTGGTTTCAATGGCGTGGATAGGAAAATTGGAATGGTTGAGTGAGGGCAGAAGATGGGAGAGGTGAGGTTAGGGGATGTGTGGATGTGTAGGAAGGTTGCTGTGAGGAGTGGAGTGATCCAAGTAAGGGTATAGGTGTATGTGGTTATAGTTTTTTAGGACTGTGTGACTCATCCAGTGCCAAACGATTTCGATAAGTTTGCTTTACGTACGAAAGATTGATAACAGGCAAGTGTCTAGTCTCAGAAAAACCAGAGGATCTGGTTTTCTGAGACTTGAATTTGTGATCAAGTCATCCCTAATAGGAGTGCTTGGTCAATAGGCGAGGCTCATCCTTTATGGATTGAGCATAATTTACGAATGGTTGCGTACCTGATGGCATTCATGGCGAAGGAGGTGATTATGTGTATGAGAGAATTTGGTAATAACTTGAAGTACATATTTTCATTTTTATGACTCACGAGAGTGACATGCTGGTTCTACATTGAGTGATGTATTGTTATATATGGTCTACTTTCTTCGGACATAATAGTCAATGGTCGTTGGGATCTATTGCTAGTTGGGATTATACGGGAACGCAACTTGTTTGAGCCTTTGAAGTTTCTGGGAACTTTTGCTTCGGATGGCTTTGATGACTTACAATGATATGTTATCGTCCTTGAGTTTTTGTGGTTAGATCCGCTGTTGAATTTGTGGAAATAGCTTAATTTTTAGTGGAGTAACCAGTAAGTTGGTTATGGCCTCCATTGCCTGTCCCAGTGGATTCCTGGAGGTTCCTGAGTTTAAATTGCAGGATCATTAAGATTGACAAGATCATCAACTCGGATAAACTGTCTGGTTAACCATCAAATTGGCGAGCGCTCTATTTCAGGCTATCCCAAGGTAAAGCATCCTTGCTGAATTAACGTTTGTGTTTCCCTCTTAGTCTTATGATTTAATTCATATATTCCCAATTAGTGTGCTCTAATCTTAGCCTTCTGTATGTGTTGATTATGGCTACTGCAATAGAATAGACTCATGATTTAAACAAACTGAAGATGCCTGGTTTCGCTATTTGCTGTCATTGGCAATGAGCTTTAGTAAGCAAAGGTTTTAATCTGATGTTCACTACCAAAACTCACCATTCATGTTAACAAGCCATACCTTTTAGGACTCACTCCATTTTCATTATGTTCTGTTGTTTCAGTGGTGAAGAAACCAGTATGTGATGCTTAAGTGAATGGATGTTTTTTTAGTTGTGAAACTGGAAATAGGAAACACGTGCTTCTTTGATAAATGGAATGAATTATGCAGATCATAGTATCACACATCACGAATATTATTTGCAGTTAAATAACATATGTTCACACCGGCCAACACTCTGTACAATGTATAAATCCCACTCCTTCTTCGATCATGCCTTATTTTCCATGTTTACGTGACTGGTTCCAGGAGCAGATGATGCCGCTGAAACAAGAGCCTGAGCATCATGCAGCTGCGATATACCATGCTTGCGTTCGACCTCTATCTCGTCCTTCCGAATCTTCCCATGAACATGAAGATCCTCCTCGACAGATATGATGACCTCCTGCTGACCATGCGGACCTGGCAGTATAGCTTCCTGAACCTTAACCTTATCATCAACATCAAGCTCTTCGATCTTTGTGACCACTTTCTTCTTCCTCTTTTTGATGAAGCAGCACAGAGCAACAGAGAGGAATGCCAGAAAGAACAGCCCGCCAAGTGACACAAACACAATGATAATGATCGTGTGGTGTCCTGGTGGCGGCGGAGGTGGACTAGGAGTCACATGAGGTGGTGGTGGAATAACTGGAGGGATTGGAGGAAGCGGACGGGGAGTTGGAGGATGTGGACGAGGAGGTGGCGACACTGGTGGTTTCGGTGGCAAAGGAGCTGGAGTAGGAGGAGAAAAGGGACGCGGAGGGGGATTTACTGATGGAGTCAGAGGCGATGCTTTAGGTGGGGAAGGGAAGTAAGGCGGCGGTGATGGAGTAAAGGGCCATTCCCAGTTCTGAGTCGCCTGAGCCATATCGATACAACGAATCTGTCAAGAATGTGCTTTGGTTGAAAGAACTTGGGATCGGGATGTTATATCGGAGAGTGTTGGATTCGTCGGTATATATAGTAATGTGTGATGTGAGTTTGGATTAAACATGAAGTTTGCTGGAGTTTGGCCTTCTTGCTAAGGTTTTGAGCTGGTTGGTTTAGTTATTTTGATTGCATTTGAATTCACTTCATGTTTCCATGCTTTGTGGATCAGAAATGGTACCGTGAATTGTTGCATCATAATGAACTGCTTTGCATGCAGGTCGGCCCATGGGCTTGTGCAACATGGTTTGAACGTTGAAGGCCGCATGAGGCCCGCGAACTCGGTGTTGGATCGGGTTGAGATGCTTGGTCTGGGCATTGATATTAAGGCTCAAGCTTGTGATGATGAAGTGGCGACCCAGGTAACTGTTCTTCCCATCTTCATTTTATTCGAGGAAATTTTATGCTTACATATTAGTTAAGAAAAAAATAGTTCAATGATAAATAATCTTTCCCCAATCTTTATAATTAGGTTTAGTGGTATATTAGAACATATCACATTGTGCACCCATATCTTCGGGGGAATGACATAGGTGGTCTAGAAATCAGGTACTCAGTCTTGTATGACCAATTTGTAGTAGCCGTGAAATTGGTCCAAAAAATAGACTCATTGCTCCTAAAGGACTGATTATGAGATGGCTCCTGTGGCACCATGACAGATGTGAGCTGGCCAACATTGTCATGTCCTGCATGCTTTCTCTTCCTCCCCAGAAGTGAGACCATAAAAGTCTCTTATTGTGCATCCATCGGTGGAAGTAAGAGCCGTAATATGGTCAGGAAGAACGACCTCTGCATCCCTAATATTGTCGACAGAGTGCAGATGGCTCGCAATATGTAATTAGATTGAAAAAAAATTTAAAGTCGAACAACAATTAAAAATATGCTAATGAATTTAAGTTAAGACAAAAAATCATAAAACTATACTTACGATGAAACGAGTACTAATCAAATAAGGAACGAGGTTTGTATACTGGACTGGGGTTGGGGTTTGGAGGATGAACACACAATCGGGTGATGCGTCTATACCATGAAAAAAATTATCAATGATTTCAGGACACAAATTTGAAAATCCCATTTAAAAGTGTTCGAATGATGCGAATAAACTTGATGCACCTTCTCTAGATATTTCGAACTGATGTGCCAAGAGCATAATGCATGGTGAGTGCGTGGGAAAACCCAAGTGATCGCATTGCCCATCGTCCTATCTTGATCCGTGATGATTGTCTCGGGAGCTTTTTTCTTCATTGCTTCCAACCAAATACTGAACACCCTTTCAAAGGTTTCTCCGATTTCATCTCTTAACAGTGCAAAATCGAATAGGATCGAATTATAATAATGATTCACTTCGGTGAACGGCGTGAAAGGCATAGAGTACTTGTTCGTTCGATATGTGGTATCAAACGTAACTATATCTCCAAAACATTCGTAAGCCATCTGAGATGTGAAGTCAACCCAAACAATTGTGTCGATTGTGTTCTTCGAGTCGATCTTGTAATGATAGAAAAAGTTTCTCATTCCATCACTGTTGAGCTTCTTCAAAAAGTTTATTGCGGACCGTGTATTCCCGATATTATCAACCCGAATATTTCTCGAAGCTCATTACGAACATCTCTCTAAGAAAACCCGACATTTGTGATGCCTTCGGCCTGTGTCGATAATACGTTCATCATTCTACTCACCCTAATTCCCTATTCGTCCATAAGAGAAATCAAAGATCTCGTAACTAGAATAATGTTTTCTCTTATGGACATAAGTTTCACTTTAGTAAGAGAAATCAGAGGATGATTATGCCCGTCTTCATACCTTGTAACGATCCAAATGTCTTCCATCGAACGATGGACCATGAACATTCTTGCTTTACAAACCATACATTGTGCACGATCTCGTTTTCTGATTTTTATTTTCCCTTCACCTCTAGCTCGTTGCTTTCGATTGATTTCCCGCCGATCAACAAGTGACCATCTGATAACATAAATCTTCTGAACGTGTGCATTTTCTACTGGTCTTGTTCTTCTCCTGGAATCCCATGCTTTTTGTAAAAGTTTTATATCATGTCTTCGTTTCTTACAATGTGTTCAACGTTTTATCTTCATAGGACTCTAAATTCTCGATTTCATCACTTTGGATTGAATTATTGGAAATCAAGATTTCTTTATCTTCGAATTCGTAATCAAAATATGACTCTATAAAGAATTTTTGTGAAGTAAAAACACTATGAACAAACCGTATGAAAAATGAAGAGTTAATGTTTCATTTTTTGCATTTATCATTGACACATGGATAAATATAATTGGTTGATCATCACTTCTAGATCTAAAACATTTGAAAGACAGACACGTATGTAGTCCTGATTAGTTAAAGTTTGATATTTTCGTATTAAATTTTTATCAGGTACGGGTGGAATTCAATGAGCATAGGATTCTGAAATACACAGACATTTGTCTCATCCGAGGTAAATTTCAACGGATGATTTTGTCCTTCCACCATGCTAATTTCTCTTTGAAATGTGTCAAAAATTCATTGGTTCATTTCGTTCATCCGTGATAAAGAACAACGGTAGTCTTTCCATCAGCGGATACAACGGATCACGATGATAATTTCACCTTTTTTAGTCTCCGAGATAAAAAATAATGGATTTTCGTTAAACTTTTAAAGCGGATGTCTCGAAAATTGTTGGAATTTGCATCGTTCATCTCACAGATGAACGGTGTAATATTGTTGGTTGGATAACAGTTCCTAACCAACGCATCTTATGGATCATCACTCATTTTAATATAACATTTGAGAACATAAACTATAGTACAAGAAAAGGGTAGCACACAACTGATGGGTTTCGACTTTCGTGTTACGGTATGGTCTCGAGAGTTCGAGAAGAGTATAGGAAAAAGGAACAATAATTCGTTGTACCCGTAATATCATTTGACATCAAAGTTAGAAACAGGCCAAGCCCTAATGATAATGTGTATGACAAGATCATAATAACGCGTTGAAATTTATGCCAAGTCGCCAGCCAAGACATTTCTTTTAAATACAACTTCTATTTTTCACTTTTCACGTGCTCATATCCCCACATTGCCCATTCGTTCATGTCTTCAACTTTGATGATGATCTCAAACACCTCCACCTCATCCTCCTCTTACATTCACCTTGGCATGGCCATGGATGATGATAACCATGATCGCGACATCATCCGTGAATCACGTCTCGATCTTCATCCTCATGATGAACTCCCCTTTGCTATTGATTCACGATGGGTGAGCTCGTCGATCCATTCTAGCTCCTCTTGCTTCAACATGGTCGTGCAAGACCTAGAAAGCTGTGATCAACGAGCACATGTACAGGAAGAACAACAGCGGCATGGTCATCAAGTAGAAGATGACAAGGAGGACGAGGAGGAAGAGGAGTTGGGAGCGATGAAGGAGATGATGTACAAGATAGCGTCCATGCAGCCAGTGGACATAGATCCGGCCACAATCCGAAAACCAAAGAGGAAGAATGTACGGATCAGCAATGATCCACAGAGCGTGGCAGCACGTCATAGGAGGGAAAGGATAAGTGACAGGATCCGAATCCTTCAGAGGCTGGTTCCTGGCGGCACGAAAATGGACACCGCTTCCATGCTTGAGGAGGCGACGAGGTATGTCAAGTTCTTGAGGAAACAAATCCGTGTCCTCAAGTCCAACCATAGCCACCACCATCACCCTCTATCATTACGAACGTGCCTCCAAGGTTGGCCAACGACAATATCATCAGCAAATAACAGACTGATTGGTTCGAGCTCGTCGAATGGACATGGCATGGAGGAACTCATTACTTTTGCCATGCCAAGTAGAATAACTCGTGGAGGTGATCGTGATCGTGATAATATCATATGCTTCACAAATCAATAACTAGAAGTACTATACTATATTTAAGCCTAAAATCATGTTAATTTAAGGTAACTATGTGCATTCTTCGTCTATGTATATGATTTATTCATAGGAAATGATAATGAAATCTCTGAACATATATGATATGAAGTCATATGTGTGTGTTTGAGTTGGATGACGTTGAATGCAATTATGAGGGTTCTGTTAGGATATATTGTTGACTAAAGTGACCATAGAATAATGATAACGGCTTGCTACCTCTGATGTTCTGTTACGTACTAGTGACATCTTTTTTGTGCATATCAGGGTATTCTAATATTTATCTCAATATTGAGATCGGAAGGTCGACAACTTAGGACATCAAAAAATCATCCCCACGCAATCACACCGAGCACTTTTCTGGATTACTTGGGTACGTATGAATATTTTTACTCCAGGTTTGTTTGCATTATCTGATAAAATAGTGTCATATTTGGTCGGGATGAAATGTGCAACCAGTTGCATGGATCGGAGTTTGTTATGTCGAACTTCTTCCATTTATCCCGGGAAATTATAGAACAGAACTGACATCATATAGACATATACTGTTGAGGAGATTATTTCCCTATAAATGTTAGTCGTATTAAGTTATTTGGCATGACATCTTACTTTTTATTTGGGACAAGCGAACTGTCAATGATGTATAGTCGAACATTTTAGAGTATTAGTTTTATTCTTCTTGGGACGATCACTCCGATGCTCCCGTCATATACTGAAAGCTTGTAACAGATTAGTCGCCTCTTCGACAAATACATCTGTGAAACTTAAATCAAACTTCTTTCTCTTCAAAAGTATAGTAATTTGGAGTCTTCGACCCTTGGTATAAAAAGCACTTTGGAGAAGTCACCATCAGACTTGTGTTGCCATTGCAATGTAAAAAGCATGCACTATCAAGTCCGTTCGTTGCATGAATTAAGTGAGGATACGCTAAAAGCTTTCCTCCAATCTCAATTTCTTGTTTCGGCAAATCTCTGGGGAATGTGCTTCGATTGACTGGCTTTCGGTTGATTCCAGTTACTCTTCAACCGAATCTGTGAAGTCTCTTTCCATCAATGCACTTCAATGACAGGAGTCGAGTCGAGTCGAGATTTGGTTGTTTCCATAATGATAGATTATGCAAATGCCATGGTCTGATCCAATGAATAAACCTCTAAATTTATGGAATAGCTTAAACAACTATTCAAAGTAAATCTTCCTTCCTAGACGGTCAGGTCAACAAACGATTAATCAAGTGACAGATGAAAGTCCGAAACAATGGACTTTCCAACCAAAGAAAAGATTATAGTGATTGAGATTTCATTGAATGATGACTAGGGTGGCTCTCCCTCGAATCAGAAAAACTTCTCTACAGTGACATGTTAAATGTTGAGGGAGAGAACTTTGATGAAAGCATATGCAGCCATCAAGTCTCCAATTTGAGGAAAAGGGTGATATAGGTTGGCAAATACCTTGATGGGTCTCAAAATGGAACTTCAGGTTAGGCCATATCCTTTTCCCTCTTCAACCTTGGGAAATTGCAAATCTTCAAGTCTCCAAATGTTTATTGTTGTTCATTTCTTCAATGCATACTCAAATTTGTCCATCACTTGAAACTTATACTGCCGCACGATATGGCAAGAACAGGCATGAATACAATCAAGACATTAGGAACTCTTTTGTCGAAGGTGGCAAGTGCTAATTAAACCGCTTACAAGCACTTTTAAGTTCTTATTTCAGCTCTCGGATGAAACTTATACTGTATCGTATAACTTTTACGCTAACAAACTTGGCAGAAGATAGTTCTAGCAGAACTCATATACGTACCCTGGTTTACTGAAGCAGCATTTTGACTCGAGCCCGGCTTAGTCCATGGAGCAAATATTCAAACTTAAGAGCAACCATCTATAGGTATCGTTGATACCAACGAGGGTCTATGTTTGAGAACCGAAGAAATTGAACTCCAGGAATAAGATGCGTGCCTGAAATACAATCTCCAGATAAATTACCAGAGAGCAGAAGACAATTTGATGCAAAGCTGGTCATAAGGTGAACATAATAACCTGGATAGCAGATGCGGCTAGCGGACTAGCTCTATGGCACTATAAACAGAAATTTCCGCATCAAGAAATCCTGTCCGGCCATTTCTCATGTATGCCTGCAGAAGACAGACAACTAGACCAGCTCAATCCACATGCATCTGTGGTAGGAGAGGTTATTGCAATATCAAAAGAAGTTATAGATTAATACGACAGTAAACGTTACCAGTGAATAATCGATCAATTTTCTTCGTGGACTGAAAAACAGAAGCCCTTTTTTCGATATCGTCTTAATGTTCCTTGGATTAGGTCGCCGCCACTGGTCGGTGACTCTGTCCGGCATCTCCAGCCACCTCCGACAACCGCCGTGGTGCTCGACCTTGCCGTTGAGCGGCTCGCCCTAGCTGCTGTTGTTCAATGGTGGCTAGGATTTATGATTGATTCATGGAGGAGAAAATGAACAGTCCGATAGAATTTTTGGGGCAATTTTTTTGACAAATTTTTATATTCATTCCATATTCCTTTATCTGTTTAAATATCATCCGAACAAACATATGATAATGAAATCATCTTTTTAATTCTTATTCCTATTCCTATTTTCGTGGGATCCAAACCCAGCATAAGAGCTCAGCTTATTAATGATCTTCATGCACCAAATTGCAGTAGTTCAGAGAGGATCTGTAATGTGCCGAACATCATTTGTTATCCCCAGTCGATAGTCCACTTTGTCCGGCCACATCTCTAGGACATAATGCAATGACAAAAGTTGGAGTGTAGAAAAAAAGGATTTCATTTCTAAAATCAATTAATAATAAAAAAAATAATTTTTATTGGATGATATAAAACACATATAACGATTAATCAAACATATGTGAGTCTGTTTCTGTTATGTGATATCATTATAGAAATATAAATTTTATTTCAAAAATAATTGACAACAGATTCTCCAATGACAAACCTCAATGAACCATAAAATCAAAACATATATGCCATGAGTCTGCGATTTCCCAATCACTGATTTTATGATTATCCAATCAAAACCTGTCAAGACAATAGTAACCCTCTTTCAATTTCCGTCACAATCTTTTTCTTTCAATAATATACTCATAAAATTATTAATCAATTGATGAAATCGTATGAACATATGAATTGAAACTGAAACCTCAATCAATGATCCAAATTTCCACATTTAGCTTAAACGAGTAATCTACCCCCATTCACTTTTATAAAAAATCTGCCCCATTTGGATATCAAACAGGTATCAAATGAAACCTTATACTGTTATTAAAATCAAATAAAACCTCCATTTTACCTTATATGGATATCGAATGAACCCTCAATCAACCTCCATGCCATTTTTTTCCGTGACAGTCAATCGGTCACCCCACATTTACGGCTGAGGAATGAAATTAGTAGGATTAATGAAATTTGTTATCAATTGGCACAATAAAAAGTGAAATATACGTGACACATAAAAGAGTCCACTTACGCATAAAAAAGACTTGTTTGTCTTTGTAATTATACAGGGGAAAAACTCTTGATGGTCTATTAACAATGAAACAACAATAGGTATTGATGTTATAAACAGTATTTGAAAAGGGACTACATGAATATCTAATCCTATTCTTATAAAAAAAAGATTATAAAGAATTTTACCATAACTATTACATATATATTATATACACACGCAAAATAACATTAATAAAAACTTAAAATCATAAAATCAAAATAAATACATATAAATACATAAAATCACAATCAAAATAAAATATATAATTTAATTAACATATAAATAT
>LIEC01011438.1:0-11223 GCA_001925005.1 Drosera capensis | reverse complement strand
ATATAAACATAAATAATATTATTATTAATATAAAAGTTAAAATGATAATTAAAAATATTATAGACAACGGATAAGTGATAATCTAGTAAAAATAAAAACTGAAAACTGTCCACAAAGCAGAAACGAAACCCACATCTCTGCCCACGGACCACCCACCGTCGCCCCCACCCTACCACCTTTCTCCCGTGACCTCCTGTCTCCTTCCTTTCCCAAATTCTTCCCATTCATCCCCGAACACATTCCCATTCATTCCATCATTCACATTCACTGATTGATGATTCGTTCCCAATTAAACCCCCACACACATAACCCCCCAAATGAGATCGCCCCACAAACCCATATATAAACACCACCACAAACACCCCATTAACCTCACACCATTCATCTCCTCCCACAAAAAACTCCTCTTCATCATCCTCCTCATGGCCACCCTCTTCCCCCCCCTCCTCCTCCTCCTCTTCCTCCTTCCCTTCTCCTCCTCTTCCCGCCACCATCACGTCCCCATCACGGCCGTTACCGTGTCTCCGACGCTCCAGCATTCCTGCAACGCAACCCGGTTTCCCGAATCATGTCTATCAACATTGGGAAACTCACCTGACCTCCCGTCTTCCCCCACCTCACATCGGATCATACAGGAGTCCTTCCGGGCCTCGGCCCGGTCCATCAACGCGGCCCAGTCCCTCGTCACCGCAATCTTGAACTCCTCACCCGCATCCTCGAACCGCTCCAAGGCCGCCTCCACCTGCCTAGACGTGCTCGGTTATTCCGAGACACGTGTTGGGTCCGCGGCCTCGGCGATATGGGAGGCGGCCAGGGTCAAGGACGCCAGGGCCTGGGCCAGCGCCGCCCTGGCGTACCAGTACGACTGCTGGTCTGGGCTCAAGTACGTGAATGAGACTACCACTGTCGCTGACGCCATGAGGTACTTGAACGATACGCTGATCGTGGAGACCAGTAATGCGCTGAGCATGGTCGTGGCGTTGGATGTGTATGGGAACGATACCTCCCTTTGGGTTCCGCCCAGGACGGAGCGGGACGGGTTCTGGGAGGGTTCGGGTGGGGGTTCGGGTTCGGGGTTGGGGTTTGAGGGTGGGTTTCCGTCCGGGTTGACGCCCAATGCGACCGTTTGTAAGGACGGGGGCGTTGGCGCGGATGGGAACAGGTGTTATGTTACGGTGCAGGAGGCGGTTGAGACCGTGCCTGGAGGGCTGACGGGTAGGGCGAGGTTTGTGATATATATCAAGGAAGGTGTGTATGAGGAGACTGTTAGGGTTCCGTTTGAGAAGACGAATGTGGTGTTCGTTGGGGACGGGATGGGAAGAAGTGTGATCACTGGATCGTTGAATACTGGGTTACTTGGGATCACTACTTATCTTACCGCGACTGTCGGTATGAAACTATGCTTCTTGAATTGAATTCTTGTTATGTTTGGTGGTGCTGTTGATATCGGATTCGACGCTGTATTCTGTAGAATCTGTACCATGTATGTTTGTGTCGGTGACTATTGGTGGTTCCTGAAGCTTGTAGTGATGCTGGTTTGCCTGATTGGGGACAGATGAGTCCCTTGCTAACAATTTTAGAACATAATTGTTAGATGTACATTTAGTCCCTTGATAACAATTTTAGAACATAATTGTTGGATGTATATTAGTGGGTCTTCAGAATTTTTTTTTGTTGAATTGGTTTCTCAACAACTGTTTGGTTCTTATGTAGATCTTGTGGTATTAACTTTGCTTTGTACATTTGATGCAGGAGTGCTTGGCGATGGATTCATGGCCTATGGTCTGACATTTCAGAACACGGCAGGTCCTGATGCACATCAGGCGGTTGCGTTCCGATCAGACAGTGACCTCTCTTACATAGAGAACTGCGAGTTCCTCGGCAACCAGGACACGCTCTATGTACACTCCCTCCGGCAGCTCTACAAATCATGCCACATACAAGGGAACGTGGACTTCATTTTTGGTGCTGCAGCTGCAGTCTTCCAGGATTGCACCATCCTGGTCCGACCACGCCAAGTCAAGCCTGAAAAGGGCGAGACTAATACTATCACAGCCCATGGGAGGATTGACCCGGCTCAATCAGTAGGGTTTGCCTTCCTCGGATGTGTCATAAACGGGACGGACGACTACATGAAACTGTACTATAGCAAGCCTAGTGTTCACAAGAACTACCTTGGGAGACCATGGAAACAGTACTCCAGGACCGTCTTCATAAACTGTACATTAGGAGATTTGATATCCCCGGACGGGTGGTCGCCATGGTCTGGTGATTTCGCGCTTTCCACTCTCTACTACGGAGAGTATGGAAATTCGGGTGCTGGTGCTGATTTATCAATGAGGGTATCATGGAGTAGCCGGATCCCTGCAAATCATATCTATACTTACTCAGTTCAGAATTTTATCCAGGGTAATGAATTGATTACGTCTAGTTCATTATCAAAAGTATGCTGAAGTCGTTGCTGCAACACTTCGTGGCTTTAGTAACCTGGTGTTGTATGAGTTAGGAGACTCTGCTCAGAGCTGATTGATATGCATACAAGAAGCAGAGCTTCAAAAGAAGCCTTGGTCGCGCCATGATGTTCTGGTCCGGTAAATTTTTGTTTGGTAAGGTCTGTAGCTAGCTAAATGAAGTTTGGCTCATGAATTGGAATTAGCAAAGGAGTATGTTTAGTTCTGATTCTATAGAAATTATGCAGCTAGGAATTTGGTTGAGGGGTATGAATGGATTCAGATGCTAATTACGGTAATAAGTGTTGGCATTTCGTTGTAGCTTCTTTTCTGCGGTGTGACTTGCTACCCATGGGTTAAATGCTTGAAAATCGGAAATCTAACCCGTGACAGACTCGTATGCTTAGCTCTTAATCGTGCAACACAGTCGCATAATGAGATGATGATGCATGAGCTTCGGTGTTTTCACATCGCATGACATAGGGCTGCTTAATTTTAACTCGAAGCGCAGCAATGCGAGCTGAGTAACCAATATTGTCATCCTCACCTGTTGTGTGAGATTGCATCAGGGGGGTCTCAAACAAACGTTGCTATGTCGTTTTTCCATGTTCATTTCTCGTTATCGACATTGAATTTTGCAAGTCTTATGTTTCATCTGTTGGTGTCTATCTTAACATGTAATAGCCCTTGAATTTTTCAGGTCTTATGTTTGGGCTGTTGGTGTCTATATGTGATGCTAAATATTTATTTTGACATCAAATTATAAAAATAGGATTACAACTATGATGTCAAAATATACGAGTTAAACTTGGTTTTAAATTTGATATAATTATATTTGTCAGTATTTCTTTACCTTTTCAATTATTTATATTTAACTTCGATTAATTCATCCATGAATGATCCTATTTTTTTAAAAAAAAATATAATCACACATTGAAAATTATATAAAGTACATCAAAATCATCGATATCAAATTAAAATAATATTTATATTTATTTTAGTTTTATTATTGGACTTGTTTTTAGATGACTGTGTTTGTCCGTTGAACTCGTGATAAATGGAATATAAAGAGCTAGCAAGGAAAAGTGGCCAGATTCTTTGTTTTTTTCTCCTGGAATCACATGTTGCCATATTGCTCTGTTGCTCGTGCCTTCACTTGATCATGAGGCCATCTCGTTTAAAGGTTCTTTTGTAGCTAGTCTTCATTGATTTTGGAGAAAACTCACTGTCAAAAAACATGATTAGTTTCTCACAAGACAATGAGATTTATGTTACCATTCACACAAAAATTTATAGGAAAAAAATCATTCCAAATCTAATCTAAATAAAATACGTATGTTAAATGGATTTAATTATTAACTCAAAAATTTGAATTGATATGAGTAAACTTACTCATATATATCATCAACAATCTTCTCCTTATGTATAAGTCAATACCTTCTCTATCCGTATATTTATATTAGGTCACTTACGTATCTGATCAACCCTCTTTGCGGACCAACAATATACTAGGGGATTCTTAACCTGCGTATTCAGTCCCAACGAACCATTGACTCTGATACCACTTGTTCCGATTCAGGAAAGACTGCAAGGAAGGAAATCACATCAAATCGGATTTGAATAGAATATACATGTGAATTGGATCCAACAATTAATCTAAAAACTTAACCTGATGGGTTATAGATTGTTTATATATATATATATTCTATTCTTTTTTTTTCTTGAATAAATATATTCACATATATCTTTAATAATTTTATCACCCAATCCAGGGATTTTGTCTCATCGTCAGATGTTTTTCTCCACATTCTGTAAGGTTTCGTTACGGTCTGCATTTGATTCCTTCAGATCCTTCTTTATTCGGGGGACTTTTTTTTCCTATCTTGGTTGGGGAAATTAGTGAATGATCTTGTTGTCATCAACTCATCATATAGGATAGCCAATTGATATTGAAAGTGGAGAAAGTTGGTGGCTTGTTTTGTTGCCCGTACCCTCTTGGATCTTGGCTATTGCAGATGCCTTCATTTCGATATCTCAATTTTGAACGTAAAAGATAACTCAATATTTTTTTCCCCCACGATCCATATCTAATCTATTTTAATCTATATCATATTATTCAGTAATTTTTAAAAACGTAAATTATTTCGATGATAAACGATATGACGGGATATTATTGTCATTTTTTAGAAATTATACTTGAAAATTAAAACCAATTAAATAAAAATCATTATTGTTATTTTAAAAAAATATCAGTTAAAAAATTAAAATCAATTAAATAAAATCTAATATAATATATATTTCACCAATAAAAATTAAAATAACATCCCGATTTCTTCTTTTGTTTGATTGAGTACAAACTGGTTCGATATGGCTATGGTTTAGGGTTTAGGGCTTATGAGTGTGAAATTTATTTGGGGAAAAATACAATAATCATAATGGATATAAATGTAGTTTGTCTAAATAATAAAAGAGGTTGCAATGTCTTGGGTTTTAAAAATATTGTTATTGTTGTAATTATTTAATTATAATTACCTTTTAAAAATAAAGTATTTATACATAAACTTAGATATTTTTTTAGATGTTATCTATTTTTGAGGCTATTAAAGAAACTTACCTAATTAGCTATTTATTAGATCTAATCATCTTAATTAGATGAGAAAATTAAGTGTTAATTAATCATTTTGAGTTCATTTGTAAGGTGTTATGCACATATTTTCAATTAAAAGAAACCTCTTTTTTTTTTCTCTAGTCTCCCTTTAAAAGGTTTAATTATTTTGTTAATTTTGACATTTATCGTCCAATGAAATAAATAAAACCGGATATATTCACGTATCAGTTCAACCTCCATTATCACTTGTTGTACAACAGTTAAACCATTTTTTAAATGGAAAGAAGATCAAAACCAATCGAACACAAGTGCACAAATCAAATTATTTTGTCTAAGTTTTAGTGGGATAAATAGAAAATCAAGTAAGTAGTATATCAAAACTTTTGCCTGTACAATTTACAAAGATGATCATATCTAATCTTAGGATCTCAAGTATCACATACGTGTAACTTGAAAAGCGTACAGTTATATCCACATGATAAGAAAAAATCAATATAGTTACAACTTATCTTATGACAAGCTATACTGTCTTCCAAGCAAACGTCAACGATCCTCTCAATTTGGTCATTGACCTTTTCTTTAAGAATCAACCACATATCATCTACGCCTCTTAGACGAACATGTTCGTGAGTTTCTTGGTACACCTATATTCTTTATCTTTTTTTTCGATACTCTTCGATAACATTGCACTGTAACATACCCAATCCATAACAATGCTGGAATATAATCGCGTCTTTATAATCTTGTTTTTGAATATCATGACAAATCTTTATCATGTTTTTTTTAGCATGTTATTGTTTATCATAATCTTGTTTTTTTTTTTTTTTGACAAATCTTTCTTTACAGTAAGATATACTAGTAGTTATGATCAAACGACAAAATATTTGATCAGATAAATATTTTTCATGAGAAGACATGTTATCCTTTTCCATTGGGATTAGAAATTACAAATTCATAGTTCCAATGGCTACTCGCAAACTTCACCAGTATCTTCCCACAGACGAAATCGATACACTAGGGTTGTTCAATTCAGCATTTTGACCCGATTTTCAAGATTACCCCGAAGCTGTACAGTTAAAAAACTTATAATCCCAGTTGGGTTTTCTATCTTGGCTTAGAAATCTCATGACTTTGTGATTCTGGATTCTTGTCTGCATTTGATCGTCAAAGTTTTGATTTTGATTAGGGTTTGGTGATCAATGGTGTTGTGATTGGGGTTTTTATGATGGTTTTGTTGTTTATTGTGATGGGTTTTGTTGGTTTTGTATTGGGTTTTGTTGGGATTGTGATTGGTTTGTGTGGAATGTGATGATTAAACCCTAAACCCTGAAACCCAATGAAAGGTGTATATGATTGAATTCTAACTTGTTTCGTCTTCTGGGTATCTGGTGTTTTTTCTTGCAGTGGAATGATATAGGGTTTTCGGGGAAGTGATCGCGGTTCGATTAGTGGGTAAGCGTGAAGAGATAGCATTGCATTAAGGTTTGAGATTGTTGATGTGATTGTGAAGATGGCTTCATGTTACGGTCATGCGAACCATGATGCTGCAAAAAGGGAACAGATAGTGACTGAGTTCTTCGCGAAAAGTCTTCATATTATACTCGAAGCACGCTCTCCTTTCATGTCGTCTCTTAATTTGAGAGGAGAAACTATTTCCTCGCCTGCTTCATCGTCATCATCGTCCTCAAGTCATAGGCCTAGGGATAAGTGGTTCAACTTGGCTCTACGCGAGTGTCCTGCTGAATTGGAGAACATCGATTTTTGGCAGCATTGTAATCTGAAACCAATGGTTGTCGATGTGGTTCTCATTCATCGGTCACTTGATCATGAACCTGGGAAGTTTTATCTGTCCTCGAAAGATCGAGAACAGAGGAGGCATGAAAAGGTTATTGAGAGTGTTATAGAGAGATGGGTAGTGCTGTATGAGAACCAAAAGGGGAAGGATAGCGCTTCATCAAGTAAGAGATCTGCTACAAGTTTGGTTGTTTTCTACAAAAAGCTGCTAGTACTATTGAGGTCCTTGTATTCGACTGCACGGTTTTTACCTGCTAATAAGCTGTTTAGAGATACAATTTCATCTGGACGACTCCATGCTGCTACTCTTACTCATCGCCTGAGGTCTTTTATCAATCCTTGTATTGGCGGAGAAGAGGCCGATATGCAAAGATTCAGGTTCACACCTGTTGACAGCTTCTCTGGCCGGCTTTCTGTTTATGTATCATATAAGTCCTCTTTGCCAGATTTGCCCTTAGAGCCATCGATGTCAGAGTCTCCTCAGATTATACCTGACTATGTAGGGAGCCCTTTGGCAGATCTATTTAAGCGTTTCCCTTCATTTCCTTCATACTCCCCTATTACAAGCAATAACAGTAGGAACACCGATATCTTTCGTGGGTCACCAGCTCCTCTAACTCACGTATATGGGACCCAACATCCTCCTCCGATGAGCTTGCCTTGGGGTTTGCCTGATACATCTCAAACGAAATACAGAATTGTGGGATTTGATGAGAAGCCTTCACCAACCCATTTTCCTCATGCCAAGTCGCCCAAGGGACCGCTGCAATCTGATTGTGCTTCGGGGTGTGTACGTTCAACACAACAAGCCTGTACCGGATTGCCAACGCCCTCCCCATCAACACCTGGTATTCTTCGTGATAAAATTCCAGGCGCAAGTGGGCCAGTGGCTGAGAAGGTAACTTTTGCAGTCCTTGGGATAGTCTGTGCCTTGCTCGACTTATTTTGTGGTTGTTTGTTTTACTGATCTTGTATATCATCCTTGTCCCCTGTAGTGTTCTGTTCGGAAAGATGAAATTGGAAGAGCATCCAGAACAAAGTTATCATTCGACAGTTCACCGAGGGTGTTGTTTTCTAGAAGCTCAAGCCGGCTGGATTATGACAACTCAGGGTTTGATTGTCCATTTGCTCTAGATGAGGATGATATGATTGATCCGGGTGGCAGGTATAAGAAATTTTTTGTTTAAATTCGTACTTGTTCATTCTGATTTGCTGGTTTTGTTTCAAATTCACTTCATAGATCGTCACTAGCTTCTTTCCAAGTGCCAGTTCCCCTAGGTTGATTACTGCTAAAGAAAACCACTTTTGAGAAATTGGTAACCAATCTTGTGAAGTTCGTTATCTCATTTGTATACTGCGGTCAGCCTGATATCAAACATGGGCATTCAGTTCGTGCATAGTTAAGAAGAACCTGTTTGTAATACACAGGGTATGGTATGAGGAACTTCAGTTGTGTTGGAAACTTTTGGCACATTGTTCCAAGTATGCAGAACTCTGGGGGTGAGCTAGGTGAATAGGTTAGAGAACACAGTTACTATGGCATAGAAGTCATGTTAACTGTTTAAGGTTATTAGGATTCAGGCCGTGGTAGAAGGTCGATTATACAACAATTCAGTATCATATCCTGCTACACTGAACGAGAGTATATTTCTATGTTTGACATACTTCCTCTGGGGATGGATAATAGGAAAGCCACTTGCGTGCAAAGTACGTATGTTGATTGCCTTGGTTGTTTTTTCTTATGTATCGCCTCTTTAACTATTTGAAGAGCTTGGCTACCGGTCGTCTTGGATTCATGAAAAAACTTATTTACAGAAATATGAAGTTCCCTGATTATTTAGGGGGAACCCTAGAGATAGAGACTCACGTATCACTCTGTGATGGTTCAAATCGGATGATGGAGCTAGTAGGATGACCTTAACCAAGGACAGCAATCGAGTGTTCCCATATTAAATCTTTTCCTTGAAAACACCGAGTTTTGTAGTCGAAATGCCTTTCCATGTGCTCTGAGCTGCTCGATGATCTTGTTTTTGCACACAACTTAATACTGGTATCGGTAACTTGAGGATATAGTGAGAATCTTGGTGGAAGTCATCGAGCCACAGATCATTTGACTGTCCGTTACTTATAGAGCAAGTTGGCACCATCCTGTGGTAGAGGTGACTGGCGAGGGGAGATGGACAGGAAAGATGGTTTCAATTTAGTGTTGAGCAGCACATGTTGCTCCTATTCTTCTTCCTCTTCCGTGGTAAACCATGGAGGGCTTGAGCATTTGAAGCAACCGGCAGCCCATGTGTCGTCTCTTTGATCATGTCATTGCTGGGGTGGAAGAAGCATAGAAATCCCTATAAATAGCCCTTGATTCTCCCTTTATGAATCATCCTCAAAAACACAAAGAACCTTCAAGTATCGGAAGCTTAAGGAATAAAGTGGTGTATTTTTAGAATGTGTCAAGATAAAAGTGTGGTGTAATCGGGAGTGGTAAACACAATTAGAATGTGGTTGATTTATAAGTATACGAATTTATAATGTTCTATTTTTATTAAACATTATATTTTTCGATATACTTAACTTCCAACGATCCAATTCCTTGACATTGAGGGCTTGGACGAAGGAAAACACTTTGGTTTGGTCTCAAGAGGAGGGTGATGATATGCAGTCTCTTTTACTTCTTATGTCTTTCCAAGAGACATCTTTGTTCCATTACTTGGAAATGACATTTCAGGTTTTGTAGTGTTAAGGTGCCAAATCTTTAGTTACAATACCTGGTTTTGATCACAACATACGAAAGTAGTGAATATAGGTCACAAGTTCAAGGCTTATCATCCTGCGTCTTTATGTTTGGCTTAAAGTGGATCGGTATACTGTCGATACTTGAAGCACATAAAAGAGGGTTGCACGAGGTTACAGAAGGGCCTTCTATCACAGTCAATAGTCAGATCAATGAAATGTTGGTTCGCGAGCTTGGTAGCAGCTTATCTAGCCCCTTTGCTTCTTGACTTCGCCATTAGCTTATCTAATCCCTTGCTTCTCGATTTTACCATCAGCTTATCTAGCCGATGCTAACTGCTCTCTCATTTCATGCTTGGTTGCTGGACCCGGACGAAGAGTTCAGAAACGCGAGAAGGGTGAACCATTTGAAACCAGTGGAAGGTCAGCTCTAGTGACGAGATCTCAAGATGCAGCCATGGGTGCTCTTGTGCTGCTGCTGAATAGCGCCCCGCCTCTACAGCTAGACTTAATAAGTGGCTTAACCAACTGCTCGCCAGCCTCTTTGCCGAAGGGATCAAGCAACCAAGGCCAAAGTCTCTATCAGATGTCTAAGGAAGCTCCAAAACACATTACTGATACTTCTTCAAGTTTTGTGTGTACAGGACAAGCGATGCCAAAAACATTGGCTCATGCACGGGATGAGATTCGGGGTTTCAGGGACATGAAAGAGTCGTTGCAGAAGTGCTCCTGTCCGTCACGTTATGCCTTGGATAAAGTTTAAGATACTTCTGGAGCGTGCGATATCCGAGTGAGAGCTCAAGGTTGTTTATTTTTCTGGTCTTCCCACTTTACCTTGGGTGACTACTCTGTTAATTTTCTTCTAGAATAGCCGGAAAAGAAAACGAACGATAAGTAAAGAAAAACAGATAGAAAATGATAAGCGTAGATAGAGAGAGATATAACGGTGGAGGCTAAGTGGAATGATTTTCTTGTATAGAAGTGAAATCTCAGTTTTATTTGCCCCAAATTGTACAAATTACAATTGAGATTAGTTTACTGTTAGCTCTTTGCAGTTTACTCAAGCTGCATTACACACGCATTACAAATTTATTGTGGGATTCAACATGTTATGAGTTTTTGCCGATGGAGTTATTTTTTTTCATTAGAAATTACGATCCAGAAGAATAAGGATTGGATTATCTGTATCCACATAAACAATCAAGAGAAGATGGGCCTAAGGCTTATCAAAATGTGATCCGTTTGGGAATCGCAAGCACGTTCAAGTACACCAAGAATGTTTAATCTCTGGGAGCGTTTGCAATGGGTTCCTTCTCTATCCCCAAAAAGAAAAAAGGAAAAAAAAGTGTAATGGATTTTTTATTTTTATCTTTATTTTTATATCATTTTTTATCCTTCATTTTCGGAATCAGAACCTCATTTCTTATATATATATATTTTATTCTTATTATGTAATATTTCAAATTCTACAAAAATAATTATTATTTAAAATAAAAAATTTGAACTAGGAATTATAAATCTGAAAAAAATATCATAACTTATTTTAAAAAATTAATTAAAAATTAAATTCATTTAAATGTTTAGTATCACAAAAAGTATAATAAAAATCAATATTAAAATTTATCATATGAAAATAAATAT
>LIEC01011437.1:0-18378 GCA_001925005.1 Drosera capensis | reverse complement strand
GTCGTCTGCAGCGACAATCCTGTTTGTTAATTGTTATTAGTATGACGATACTATTAACGATAAACTGCTGCTGTAACTCCTCCCATATTATTAACCTGTAAAAGTCATAAAAATTGTTAGAACGTTACAAAAGCACGTTGTTTACCTGTAAAAGTCCTGAGAATCAATATGACATGTCAGAGCATGTCATTAACCTGTAAAAGCCTTTAATAAAGGCTAGTGATAATTAAATAGGGATTAACCTGCTTGACTTATATTATTATTACCCTGTACGTATTTAATTATTCCTGATTGGCATATGATTGCTCAGTGTTGTTTGCATTGCATCCTGTTTGCGCATGGGAAATGCATGATATAATAAGCATGCCAGACCCCTGAGATGGACGTGTATCCTGTGTTACTGGGCTTTCAAGCTCACGGTTACATATTCGTTTCAGGTAATAAAGGATCGTGGAGGGGACCGTTACATAGCGATGATGATTAGTTTCGGCTTTCTGTAACATTTCGCTTATATTTTCGGAGTACGATTTTTATGTAATTCAAGACGATGTAAGTTGGATATTTCTGTCTAGATCCTATGTTTCTGATACTTAAACCCCTTGTATTCCTGTCGTCTTGCTTCGAAGGAAACTTTGGAGTTGCGGTAACGCCACGTGTTTAACAGACATTGGACAGGAAATCCCGGGGCGTTACATGTTCAGATGCTGATAGTGCTTTGGATGACAAGGAACATAACAGATGATGTTCCGGGCTGGGGAGCCCTCTTCAATGGCAGAGTTGGTGATGGCACAGTTAGCGTGAGCACACACATCTCATTCATATGAAGTATAGCATGCATACAAAATAAAGCTCAGCATATATGACTATTTGGCAAACAAAATTTTCCTGCTAATCATATGTCCGCATTACAACAAAGGAGATGAGATCATACTAGATGACCATCATGCAGAGTAGAAAGTGAATGTTGATTGTCTATTTATTTTATACCTGATTTTTTCGTGGTTGTTCTTGAGCATTGTTGAAAGGAAACACTATTAAGAAATATTTTTGAGTACTCATATTTTCACCTCTTGGCTGCACAGGTGATGATGGCAACATTGCTCTTTATAATACCAAACAATAAGCATAAGGGGGAGAAGCTAATAGACTGGAACAAGTGCAAGAAACTTCCCTGGAACATAACTCTCCTCCTAGGAGCTGGCTTTGCAATCACTGATGGGGTCAGGACTAGTGGTCTAGCTGATGTCCTGTCAGAGTCTCTTGCCTTTCTTGAGGCAGCTCCATATTGGGCCATTGCACCAGCTGTCTGCCTAATAAGCGGAACCATCCCTGAGTTCACATCCAACAACGCAACCACCACCACGCTACTGGTTCCACTGTTGATTCAAATAGCACAGACAATGCACCTCCATCCTCTCTTGATGATGATCCCTGGAGCCATAGGGGCTCAGTTTGCGTTCTTGCTGCCGACAGGGACGCCGTCTAATACCGTTGGGTTCTGTACGGGACAGATTGAGATCACTGCCGACAGGGACGCCGTCTAATACCGTTGGGTTCTGTACGGGACAGATTGAGATCACCGATATGATCAAGACTGAGCTTCCCTCGAAGGTTTCTGGCACTCTTGCTCTATCCTTGCTTATGCCTACATTAGGTATGCTTCAACCTCTTTTATTATACGACCAAAGTTAACAGAAAAATGGTATTCCGTCTCATAATACATATAACATTTTTTTTAGATTGTCCCAATTTAATTGCAATCTTTCCTCTTTAAATCAATGTTTAATCTAAAAAAATCACATCAATCATATTTTGTTACAGTACATTCATTGTTTTCTCTCATAACAACCCCACCCCTAAAACCTTTGAGACTGACCGATCTGGTTGGCATGAAGGGTTGAATTCGCTATTATCTGTTCTTGGGGAGGAGCATAGGACGATGTGTCCAATCAAGCGCCTTTGCCTTCTTAGACCGTACTAAGCTCTGAACCATTAGATCGGTCTTTTCGATCAAACAACTTGCTCTAAGCAATTAAGGGTAGGCTCGTTATTGAGCGTTCTGAGAGACTCTCTGCCCCCGTGCTCCAATCTAGGGTCTTTTTCTTGGTCTGGACTAGTTGGACGGATCAGGTCTTGCTTCGGGACCCTTTGCTTCTGTTCTCCCAGCTCGGAATCAGGTGCTTTTGACTTGGATGTGTTAGACCAATTAAGTCGTTTATGTTGAGATTGTCAACTATTTCATGTCCTCGACAAATATGAGTATGCTGATGAGGGTCTAGGGGACAGCGCCCTAGTCAGACCTAGTTATGTGGAATAGTGAACCTTGGTTCTTCCTTTGACCAATATTTGATAAACATTCTTCCATTGAAAATCCTGGTTACCTTTGACCAAGGCTTGACCAAGGTTTGACCAAGGCTTGACCATCCCTTTTTATATAGAAGATTAAGGGAGGTGTTGATCCCTTTTCTTTCTCTTCATTCATATTCCACCAACCATTCCAAAATAACCATGAGAGAGGAAACCAACCAATGTCATGTAGAGGGAGGTCAATTCGTTGATTTGGGTGGCGTGAAGTGAGGTTGGCTTTGCTTGTTAGAGGTTGTCATAATCAGCGGTGCGAGGTCGATCCGGTGGAGTGGCGAGTTTGGATCGTCGGGGAGGTTGATCGTCTTTGTACCAAGGTCGCCTAGGTATCGTGGTCGTGGAAATTTGAGATCGGTTCTCAAAGCTTATTCGGAAGTTGGGCGTGGATAGCGTGGACATCACACCCGAGCTTCTTTTTAGTTTCTTCTGTTTGAACTACCGTGAGAATGGTTGCTATCACCTACCCTCACGACCGGGTTAGGTGTTTTTGATCGGATAGTCGTCGGTGGTGTGCCCAGTGGTTGTATGTTCATTGCACGGATGGAGCTGTGTTTGACTTTGGTACCCATTGGCAATCGGGTGTTTCTCTTACCCATATCCAATCTTCTATCATTGAGTGTTTCATTGAGCGTCCACGCACCTTCAAAGTATTGAGATGATAACCAGATCTATCATTGAGCGTTTCATTAAGTGTGCACGCACCTTCAAAGTATTGGACTTGATCGATGAGAATTTCTTGGATAAATATGATATGAGTGAGCTCGTTTTATTTAGTTCCTCGTTCAGAGTTTTACTGATCTATGCTGACATTCCCCTTTTGCAGGTATGGTTGCTCCGGAGGAGTTATTGAGGAGGAGGAACGCTGGCTTTATTGCTAATCTTGACCTTGTCCCGTCCTCAGAGCCGTGCTTGATCCAAGAGAGAAGAAAGGGAAAGTAGAAGGCATCAGACAAAAGCAGAAGAGGGGTACCAATGTCGAACCTCTAGATAGCCGCCCGCCCAAGTCTCTATACATCAATAACTCTTGACCCCATAGGTCGATCGGATATGAGATCGGTCTGCCCAATCTTCTTGCCCATTCGGATGACCTTCTAGAGGGAGTCGTACATCTGACCGGTCCGGCTGGGGAGGAGGCTTATGTTCCCACTTGAAGGATTCATCTTGAGGCCTCAGTATGGACAACGGCGTTCAAAGCCCGTACTATACTTGAGTCCATCTATATAAGGTCCAAGATTCAACCTAGAGGGGGTGAATAGGTTGTTTAAAGAATTATTCAAATTTTTGATGCAGAATATTAGTTCTTTAAAGACCACTGTTCTATACAGACCACTTAGGTAGTTTGTAGATGATACTTGGTGATCTGCAGCAGAGAGTTCAAACTCTTTGAGTTTATTTCTGTTTGGCTATGATGATTTATTTCTAATAATTCTAAAAGCATTAACCAACGAAAGCAAGTAAAAGACACAGTATTTATACTGGTTCACACACTCGTTATCAAATGATACTCGAGAGCTTAGTCCAGCCTTCCCTTGGTAACCAGTGTAGTCAAGCCAAGAGGTGAGTATCACTATCTCCTTGTTTGTAGCTTACAAGAAACTTTGTTTTATAAGCTATCTAACCTGTTCAAAAGATGAAGAACTCAGATCCTTTGCACAGATCCAAACTTATTTGACTCTACTGCAAGTTGTGTTCTTCTGTAGACTAGTGACACTCACGAGTTAGCTCTCTTGAGTAATCTTTGAATATTGATTGCTTTGCACGCTTGCCTTTCAATCTAATTTAATAGCCTTACTTCAATAAGCCTCAACGATTCCCTTTTATATGTTCAGAGAATGAACCAAGAAAACATGGTATTGTTTCTTGAAGTAACATCTTACCATGCGTGTGCCCCACCATATTGTTTCTGATGTTGACAGTCCACCCACTTTAGAATCTTGTACTTTAGTTGTCTATACCTCAAATCTTAGTTTGAATGACTTCAAACTTTTGACCCAACCCCAGCAACCATCTCTGCTGTAGTCCAATATGTTGTAACTTTTACTCCGCATCCAATACTATGAGACCTAGTCTGCACTCTGCAACCCTAGTCTTCACCAAGTCCCTGTGTTGGTCCTCGCCTGCAAGCTCAATCCCAGATCTTGAAACATTTGCAGGTTTTTTGTTGCCCATTAATGCCTTAACTACTTATCCAAAAACCTCTGTACTAGTCTGCATCTGATGGCTCACACAATGTCCATCATTTGTATCCGTCTGCTCCTCAGCATCCATCCTAGACTGCAACTATGTACTTGTTTTCTAGCCTAAGTATTCTAACTATCTACTTGTCTCCTATGTGTATTTGTTCAATGCACTAGACTTGCACCAAGTTTTCCATACCCCGGATACATTGAATTGAAGCTTCAGAGGAGTCAACAAATAGGAAAAAAAACATACACGGCAAAGCAGCATGAGAAACAATGAGCAAAAAGGGAGAACAACAAAAAGAGACAGGTCTGCACAGTTGGAAGAAAATAGCCGGATCAAGAGTAATTCGTGGTCGGATCAAGCTGATTTTTGGTCAGCATCTTCATGACATCCTGTTCTTCATGTTCAATGGTTAGATTGTAAATCAGAGTTCGGTATGTTACAAAAACAGCACTGGAACAGAAATGGAAGATTTGGTTATTTCTTTCCTTATTGTCTTGATGTTCTTGCTAATGGCTCTTGATCTTCACTATGTATATGTGAATTCTATCATTGTTGGATTAGAGACGTTACCATCTTATTTTTGGTGATATCTAGGTTTTGTACCAAGTGGAACTTGGTTTTGTACTAAAACCGTGATAGTGAAGTGTTTGGGTGGACTCCGACATCGGTCTCGTAGTTTTTACTCTCTGGATTTTTGGAGATTTTCACGTTAAAAGTGTTGTGTTAAGCTCACTTTGATTTGTCGGATTGCACAGTATACTTTGGTTGGAAAGTTATCGTTTTTTCCCAACAAAATACTTACTTAGTTCATTGTTGCGACAAACCCATGAATAAGCCCTCAACCACTCCGAACCACACCACCATTTAGTCAATATCTAACATGTTAAATATTCATATCATAAGTCACAAATAAGTAAGCAAGTTTCATTCTGAGCAAATTTCTGGCTCTTGCATATTGATAAGTCAAAATATATCAATTCGTGCTAAACTACAATAGTGGTTGATTCAAAAAAATCTTAGGATTGGGTCAAGGTGGATTACATACAAGCTACTCCCCCCATGTCAAGATATTGTCCGATTTGGGCCTATCAGCAATAACCCACACGAATTTAAAACGCGTCTCGATAACTAGAGCTTGCAAGTCGTCTTATAAACCATAACCTTGTCTCCCCTATAGTCGATGTGGAAAACTAATTTCCAACAATCCTTCCGCTTCATACATCAAGCCAACACATCATGGGCTTCTGAAACCCATGATAATCCTTATGCCAAACCATCATTGAACCATAGTGGAACATCATCATGAGCCTCTCCCTGAGCCTCCCCGTTATGTGTGAGTCTATCCACATCAATAACTCCTTCTTAAACCTGAATCCATGGGCCTCCTTTACAAGCATACTTGGACGGGGCCACTTGAGCACCTGACCAACCCACTTTGCGAAGGAGACGACGCAATCAGTTGGGGATCCTTAACCCCCACATCATTTGAGCCACTTTGATGGGAGGTAGGATACAAAACAATTCGGAATAAATCATCTTTCACTTGTGTTAACCTGTTACAAAATAAACAAAGTGAAGCATAAAAGGATAAAGATACAAAGATACGATTTTCACATGAAAAATTCCTCAATGTGAGGAGTGAAAAACCACAAGCCCGAAGTCCACTTCAAAGCTTTACTATCTACAAAATAATGGGTACACAAGGTCCTCTCTAAATAGCACTAGAGGCATATAATAACGACATGGTTCATAAGGTCGAAGGTTTGATTGTCGTGGAGTGACTACATCTCATCCTGCATGGTCTCAAGCCATTTACTATGGCATTCATCATCCAAAGTCTCTGAATAGCATTTTGGTTCATCTGCATCACTCACTGTCACATACTAATCTGAAGTATATCTGATAGACGGTTTTGGATCTCTTGCTGACCGTCGGAGCTAAACATTGTATGGAGCAATTCGTGGAATGTCTAAAAGCTCTGGGACATATAACTCTTCTGGACCATCCTGTTCATCTTCCTCAACCTGCATGGGCACATCTACATGAAGGAATAGATCCATATCAATCAAATCATCACTCATCTATGGAGCTGAAATCTCTGATTTCTCAATGTCTCGAATAGTCTGATCTTTCATGAACACAACACCCCTACTTCTTACAAGTTTCTTCTCAATTGGGTCATAGAACCTTTAGCCGAACTCATCTTTTCTATAACCAATGAATGTGCACTGTCGAGATTTCACATGGAGGTTCGATCTCTCACAAATATGTGAACAACTGTCTTGTACCCAAAGACATGTAAGTGATCATATGAGACATCTTTTATGTCCTAACTCGATAAGAAACATCAAGGTCCAAAGGAATACAAGGAGTAAGGTTAATAACATAAACAACAGTATTCAAAGCCTGACCCCAAAAAAATCTCGATAGTTATGCATGTGAAAGAAAACGTCTCACCCTTTCAGCAAGTGTTCAACTCATTCTCTCAGCTAACCATCTAACTGTGGCATCTTAGGAGACGTCTTTTGATGTCTAATAATCTTATGTTTGCAATACTCATCAAAAGGACCATAATACTCTCCCTCATTATCAGTTCTGATGTATATCAACGTCCTCCCTGTTTACCTCTCAACTAAAGCATAAAACAATTTAAACATATTTAACGCTTGGTCTTTATACTTCAAGGTGTAAACTCATACTTTTCTTGAGCAATCATTTATGAAGGTAACAAAATAAAGAGACCCACCAAGCGTTCGCGTCTTCATAGGACCACAAACTTAGAATACACTAAATCAATAATACCTGTCTTTTTGAAAGGAGGAGAACTCCTAAAGGCAACACCCTACTTTGTTTCCTTACTAGGCAATAAACATATCTCTCCAATGCTAGATTTTTCAAATCTAGAAAAAGGTTCTTCTTGGTTAAAATAGCGAATCCCTTCTCACTTATATGACTCAGTCTTCTATGCCATAACTCTACTTTCTCTTCCTCATCAACTGTAGCAATCTTGTCACCACACAACTTCGCTTATGTAAAGTACAACCAAATAACCCTTAGTAAGCTTCTATCAACCATAATAGAAGGTGCTACAAAATCTCTCATCATCCAGCTTACCTGTGGAAATCAAATTCAGACGAATATCAAGAATGTGTCTGACATCACGCAATGCTAACCTCGTGTTGATACTGGTCTCTAGGCATATATCTTCAATGCATACCCAGTCCATTATTTCTCATCTTCACATGAGAGTAATCACCTGCCCTATAAGATATTAAGAAATCTTTACGAGATGTAGCACAAACTAATGCACTATAGTAAATCATCCAATAGGTCTCATGACACATGTAATTCACTGCATCATCATCAAACATAAACAAAAAACGATCAAAAACTGCTGTAACTCGATCATCTTTCTTATTAGTCTCAGACTTTCTTTCCTTGTCCTATTTATTCAACTCTCTATTCAGAACATGACAAAATCTCTTAAGATGACCTAACTAATGATAATGATAACATTCAACATTTTCATATTTTCCTTTGTTCTCTAGTCATGGGTTCATGCAGGAAGGAGAAGGTGGAGTTATATACGGTGAGTGGATTAGACTTGTCCCCCCGCCCCTAATTATGAGTGTAATGTGTAATGATATGGCTGCCACGATGACATACCATGGTATCGTTCTTTGAATTAATATAGAACGAGTCCATATCATGTCACAATGTACCCTACTCCAAAGTATGAGATATAGCCTCTCATTTCATAACTATGCTTTAAAGGGGAGTATTGAATTGATGGTTTTCTTAAGAACTTCAATGATAATATGAGTGTCTCACAAGTTCCAAAAAACTTATATAACAATTTTTATACATCATGAGATCACTACATGTAGACGATTATCAACGAATTTCATTGTACTAATATAATACCCACTCAATGCACGAAAAATACGTGTTATCAATCTAAATAAATGTTTCTGGTTGAATAATAGAAATGAGTTATTGAATTTAATCAATTTTATTTTCATAACGAAGAAGATGCCACCATATAAAGCATAATTATATCTGTTGAAATGTTGATGTATCAAGGTTCCATAAAATGAAACTTGATCCATTTAATAACTCTTCTAGTGTAGACTATGAGCACATATACCTCAATAAGAACTCTGTACTACCGGATAAACATATGTCAAAATCATTCATCATTCCCATATTTGTCATTAAAATTCTTGGAAGTGTAAAGAGTAGGGCGAAGAACTTATCATATTTCACAACTCGGCCTACCAAAAAGTGAAACTTGAGACCGAGAAAAACACCAACATTTAGAATCGTAAGTGTCTATTAAAATTTATCAAGCTCCCTTGGTAAATCATATGTGATTCTCATCTCCAAACAGTTCTCGTCTTTTGTGTTATACGTGAAATAAACCCAACCTAGAATTATTAACATATTCATCTTGTTTGAGAAGATGCAAAAATGATGTTCTTAAAGAATATGAAAATCGCCACGACATGTAGAACGTATCCAAATAACAATTTTAAAGAGTGTATGAGTATTTTCGTTCCAACAAAACTCTATTATTTAGATTGGACTATTTTCTTTGTTCAAGAATATTCCTACCAGCACAAGAGGACAGGTCCGATTCAGCAGCAAGCACTCAAGTTCACTTCAATCCTTTTATCTCTCCCTAATTGATAAAATATTACAAAATCAAACCGAACAACCAAAATTCAAATCAAACAAACAATACATGTTGGTAAATTTTAACTCAATCAAATCAAAATCGTAGTGCCCTACCTCCAAGAACATGTTCATAGGGCTTGAAGGATCCTACACCACAAGATCAAGTAATGAAAAACACATTTTATTAGAAAACTAGACAAAATCAAGGAAAATGTTTTCTTGCATTTCGGTCGTGTGGGTTTTTTTAAAAACTGGACAAATGATCAAAATGTTTAGGAGATTTGATGATCGGATGTGTTGTTGTGATGAAATGACATAATCAAGCCAAGCGAGGAGAGAAGACGAAGAGATGGAAGAGAGAAGGTTGCTTTTGAGTTGACTGTTACTATTTGAAATTGATGACAACCAATACTTTAATTTCAATGTCATATTAATCTAACTCTTAATGTAACGCTCCAATTTCTCATAACATAATAATACATGATAATACAAATGACGTCAATATCGCTGAATCCTAACATCCCACTTAAGAAAAAATTACTTAACCGATTTAGGTATAGAAATAAACAAAATCCACTTAAACATAACCAATAATACAGGGGCAACTTCTCATTTATTACATATTTTACTTACTTCATAAACCATAATATAGTAGATGCACATTAGCACCATAATCTATATCATATCTACCCGTTGTCTGTACCTCTTGAAAATATAGAGAGGAGAAAAACACAAAAAAATAGTAACAGTGAGACATATGAACTCAATAACGTATCGGTCCCTTACCAAGGGTTACACGACAGAAGAAGATAAGAAAAGAAAAGAGAAATTACCACTTAGATCTTTCCTCCTAGCACTCTGAACTTATCATACCAATCCGACATTCACAATTATCATCTTAAAAACACAATAAATACAGATAATATATATCCTCAGTGTTATAATTGTGTCCTTGGCGAGATTTATTCCATTTCAACTTATCATGGTTTATTCAGTTTTAGTAAAAGGGACATCCGTGAAAGGGGATCAGGCAAACCGAAGCCTGGAGTCTTCTACAGTGAGTTTTACTCATACCAAAATGATAAAAGAATGTCACCATCAAATCACTGTATAATGCATACGACAGACAAAACGCTCTTTATGTCTTATACCACGGAGTTATCTCACAAATTATGGATTTGCACTCCTTTCACTCACTCATCCTATTTATACCAACAATCAAGACATAACACAAATACACACATCATCTTATCACGGCACACAGCAGTTGCAGTCAGTATTTTACGTCATTCATATTTAGTGACTATGTCCATAGATTCCAATGCATATTATTATACTCACGATATAATAATATGCATCGTCATACACAATAAATCTAAACGTTATCTTTTTATTGAAATTTCTCCACACACATGCTCGGCTTGTCCTATATGTCTCAACGAGCGGTGTCTCCACGTCCTATAACATAATAGGATTAATATATTAATATATTTTGTTGTGAATGTTTATTCCTACTTCGCGTTTAAAACCATCATATTAATATTATTAGGTGATTCTGAGTTTTGTAAAAATATTTGATACTTATTTTGATTATCCATGATGATGATTTTATATATTGAATATCATTAGAGGTATTTATCAATATTTAGAGTTGTTTTGAGGTCAAAATGATCATTCTTGATCCAGAATATCTAAGATGGAATCCCTACCTTTGGAACGGGCGTCCCGACCTCTAGAACAAGCATTCAGGCATATGAAATGAGCATTTTGGCCTTTGGAACGAGTGTTCTAGATTCTGTCTAATTGAGCCTTTTGACGTATTTAAATCAATAACTTCTTGTATACGACTCTAAAAATTATTTCGTAAAATTCTACATATACTTGACTTCATAATCTTTCTAATGAATTAAAATTTTTATCATAAACCTTACTAATAATAGCAGTTAATTAGTTCAACTTTATATTTTTTTTTAGTTGAGACAGTTTGGTCTTACTTTTCTAATTCGCTCACAACTCTCCACATATGATTGCAAATAATTATTTGTAAACTTTTCTAGAAACCAAACTTCCATATCTTTCCAGTGATATAAGGCTTGTCTTATATATCTTACTATATAATTTTATCTCAAGTCATAAGTTCATCTCTATAACCATGTTTTTATAAATTGCTATATCTTTATATTTTGATTTATATCTTAAGATTTCAAAGTCCGAATAATGATTTAATAACTTCATTAGAAACTAGACATGTGATTGTATAATGTTTTACAAAATTTCTAATCAAGATGATCATCTCTTCATGTCGGTGAAGAATCTTCGTCATACTCGCCTTACCACCTAACTTCTCCTCTTCTCCTTAAACTTCTCATTTTCTCTTCTCTTGTTTAACTCTAATGTAAGAAGTGCTTTGTTTTGTTTTTTAAGGAATTTTCAAGAAGAAGAGTGTTTATATTTATAGAAAACTAAATCAATTAAAATAGTTTAAGCCTAAAATTAGTGGATATATAGTGGGTATTCGATGAGTAATTAATTTAATTTAGGTGGAGTAAAACTTAACATAAATGAAAATAAGTGCTAAAATTAGGTTTAGGTCATTTTTGTATAAATACGATATTTTTATATTAATATTATACTTCCCCGTATTTACGTATTCTTTACCTATTATATAATCAAACAAGTCTTTTAAACCTGCAAAATAAATTATAACTTACAATAATTTACTATTCACATTAATTATGGTGAATATAAAATTTTATGGTATTTTTCAGGTTCTTACATTTAAATGCCAAAATCAAATATCTAAACTAACCTTTTGAATTTAAACAATTATATTATTGCCATGGCATATCATGGTATCGTTCTTTGAATTAATATAGTATATTGATATATTACTTTCGCAACAATTTGATAGTTAATAGGTAATAATCAATATTTAATTTAAGAAACATAGTTTTTTGTTACAACGATACAATAAAATTATGCCATTAATATGGTATTGTTGTGATTTTGTTGTCGTTGTTTCGTTGTCATCGTCATTTCGACGTCATCGCTATTAGTTCGTTGTTGTTGTCGGATCATCATTGCCGTTAGTTCGTCTTCACGTCGGTCGTCAATTCGTCATCGTCGTTGAAATTAAAAATAATGGATTACGGACACCAACTAGGAATGAAATTATAGTGAATATTTCTGTGTAATTATCTACTGAGAATTCTCTCGAAAAAAATGGTGCTCCCTCTGTTTTAAAATATAAGTATCGGAGGGCTCTGTTGACAAAAAAAATTCACGACGTTAATGGTCCGTGTGACGATAAAACGTAATTTTTTAATAAATTTATCGTAAAACATTAAAGATAATATTAGATACAAACTATAACCTTGGATTGAAATAAAATTCATATAATATCATTTATATGTGAAAAACAACGTATCGAAATAGGTAATTAATAATGCGATTATTACACAATGTTATCTATATTATAAAACGGAAAAAATATCTCATTTATTTCCAAACAACTCTAATAAAAAAAAATATTTCAAATAATTTGAGATGGATAGAATAAATTTTTTATATAATTTTAATTTATTTTCATTAATATTAATATTAATTAGTTTTTTTTTTGTTAAGTTTAATTTTCATAATTTAAAATACAGAGTTGTCAAACAACTCAAACTATAGTGACCACGAAAACGAGAGCGGTCAATGTTTCACGGATCCGTTCTCCGCGTGCCCCATTATCCGTCCCCAGTCCTCACCTACTTTGCCCATCCTGTTCTTATCCCCTCCATTAATCCACCATCCCATCTCCAAATCCACCCATATCTCGACCCCGGCAACCCAATCTTCCCAATCGTGACTTCATCCACCCCTACAAAACCCGAACCGAATGTCTCTCTTCCCCTCACACAATACACACCCCTCACCCAAGATGTCTCCCCTAAACCTCCTAGCCATAGCATTCTTCCCTTCTCTCATCTCGGCCCTCGGGGGGCCCCCGATCGTGGGCGGGTACAATCCCATCTCTCGCCTCAACGACCCTTCCATCACCGACATCGCGGTATTCGCCGTGACTGAGCACAACAGGATCGAGCATTCGAACCTGAAGTTTCTGAAGGTTGTTAAGGGAGAGCAGCAGGTGGTGGCCGGGATGAATTATAGGCTGGTGATTGTGGCCGAGGAGGAAGAGGGTGGAGAGGGTGGGAAGTATGAGGCTGTCGTGTATGTGCGGCCTTGGGAGCATCTCAGGAGCCTCACGTCCTTCGTCAAGGTTTAGGGAAATGTTAAGTGTTGTGATGAATGATTTCTGATTGTTGGTTGTTGTGTACTATTTATAAGTAATGTAAGATATCTTGATCTTGTAATGCTATGTTAATAATGAAACATTTTATATTGCATATAATTGATGGGAGTATTGCAACACCTGGGTCAATTTCCGAATGGTCATTTGTATTGAATGATGATGTTTTTGATGGGTTTGTGAGTTCGTACTGTATCTACTTCCAAGGCCATGGTTATTTCTTATTTGCATTTTGGATGATTACGTGAACCCGAAAACTAATGGGAAGAAAGATAATGAAAATAAAACTACTCATTATCGAAATTAATACTATGGTCACGCTGTTCAAATGCCGCACGGCCTCACCCCAAAAGATTGATGGCATCTACATGCTCTTCAACCGGTTCCTTGCCATAGCCACCACGGTTCGGTTTCTACATTCAACAACACCATTTTGCTGCAGTGTGTACGGAGCGATGAGATGTCGTTGGATGTCCTCACTATCGCAAAAAGCACTCAAGGCATTAGAGAAGAACTCCCCTCCACGGTCTGTTCTGAGCACCTTCACCTTGTGCTCGACCTCGTTTCCTACGAGAGCCTTGTACTTTCAATTGCAGTCATCAACGAGGAGCAAAAAATACTCGTTACCTGCAGCCGTTGATGGGGAAATGGGAACGCACAAGTCTGCGTGTACCAGTTCAAGCCGCTCCTCGGCTCGATATGTTGTCATGGTAGGGAAGGGGAGACGAGCCTGCTTTGAAATCAAGCAACTACCGCACAACTTCATGGGTGCTGGATCTTGGGCATTCCGCACACCATTCCTTTGTCAATCATCATCTTGAGGGACTGAAAATTGATATGTCCCAATCTCGCATGTCATAGCCAGGTTGGTTCCGATATGCTTGTATGCAAGCACACCGGGTCACAAGTCTCTATCAAGACCTTGTAGAGAGGATTAGGAGACTGCTTGATTCTAATGAGCAATTTGTCACTTGAATCATACAACCACAAGAATGCTGAAAACAAAACAACCTTGTTCCCACCTTCAGTTGATTGGCTGATGCTAATGATGTTACTGGACAAAGCTGGAATGTAATAGACCTCTGTGAGAAGTCGCTGCTCCCCACTTTTGAACTAGAACAGCACCATTCCCTTCCCTTTGATCTGCACGGTGGAGCCGTCGTCAAACCTCACATGCCCCTTGATGGATTTGTCCAGAGCTTCAAATTCACTCTTCAATGTGTTAAGTCGCACCTACTTGACTCAATCCGCACCAACATACCTCATCTTGAGACTGTCCTCTTCTTCTTGGCTACTTGTAGTAGGACATCTTCAGGGACGGCTTGGAAGATGAAAGCCCTCGTCGACTTGTTCTTCTTCTCATCCATGGCCACTCCAGCCGTAGGTTCCACCGCCTCCCAGATTCCCTATTCATCCATGATTGCCTGTATCTTGATCGCCTACGTCATGAAGTTAGACGCCATCAGCATCGGGCACTGATACTGCACGTCGATGCTCTCATTCGTTGCCTGCTGGGTGATGATCAACATCGGGTAAAACCTCAAGTACTTGGGCATGCACAAGCCATGACACCACTTGAAGTGGCTGACTCAGGATTGCACTCCCAAAGCAACAAGAGAATCAAGATATGCACGAACACAGTGGACACAAGTATGGGACAATTTCTCCAATTGTTTTTTTTTTTCAAAAGTGTTCATAAAACAAATGACATAGTGCACTATTTAAACCAGCTAACTCCCTTGCTTGGTTCCTGAATACTCGCTCCATCCACATTATCTGGAGCACCGTAACGCGCGCACCGCACAAACTTCACATCTACACGTACACAGTGCCATATAATGAATTTGCAAATGACTCGGCCAGCAACAGGAACATGTCTTGATTATTTCAACATTCTTGGGTTTTGATGTTATTGGGTTTTTTTAACGCTATAAAGGTAACCTAACCCCTCTCGATCCATCTCGTACTTAATAATTCATCTATATGATGTGTTGTGGTGATTAAGTTGAGGAGAGTACCTACAGAAGGGCGATAATATGCTTGGTTGGTGTGTTAAGGCGTTAACGAAACTAAGATTTTGATAATATATGCATGGTTGCGTGCATTAGGTTCTGTGGCAATATTTTATTGCTAATCATGATCCTAGAATGCCATGGGTGCAATTCATTACATGTACGTATATTTGGTGTGATGATGCGATGAATTATACTTAATCATGATGCTTATGTACAAAACAGATACTAAATATATCATGGGGGGATCGGGTTATAATAACAAGCCTTGATATTAGGATCAAGATTGGGGATAAATGTTTTACATGTGTGATATGTGATGTGGGATATTTGCGGTTGAAATGGGCTAGAATCCAAACCATTATAACATATACATCAACTCTGAAAATAAATGAAAACGATCCTTAAAGGCTTAAATGAAAAGGACATGAGGATGTACGACTTGATTTCATTATCTTGGTGATGTGAACTAATGAAAAATGAATAATACTATATATATGTGTCCTTGAGTGGGGAAGGTCGAGCATTGTGCGTCCCTTTTTGGATCCGTTCGATTGTTGGTCGTTTTCCTTGAAAATATTGTGAAGATTGAGCATAGTATCCCTTTCTAGGTTTGATGTGACCGTTTTCACCTCCTTTTGGAATTGTCATGAAGAAGGTCGAGCTTAGTGTTCCTTCTTAGATCAATTGGGATCATTCTTTGTTTCCTTTGATAGCCTTAGTGGTTATGAAAGCATTATTCTTCGAGTTATCGTCACAAACGAGAAACTAACTAGTGACGATGGGCATCCATCATCCTCTTCGTATGCATGCAATGACTTTAACGTCGTCGTGGCAGGGCCACTGGTTATTCTCTGCATAAAGGTCTTTTCATATCAATGTTGGCATCCAGGACTTCATTGAAATCGTACAAGATACGACTATGACGCACGAAATTTGCAAGTACGGATCAACTCGAATGGAAATATAATTTTGTAAGTAGCCCGGATAACGATTAACATACTATCTCTGTGCTCTGAGTCTGTCATATCTTTGGAGTAGTCTTTCAAGTCGAGTTATGGACTCATGGTGATAAAAAAAATAACATAAAAGATATAAAGACATATAAACGAAAATATTTTTTTGATATGACGGTCATATTTTTATATAAGTTATGAAATCTTTTTACTAAAACTCACCGATTCGTCATAATCGGGGGCTGCAAATAAAATTCATATGCTCTAAGTTGTGTTTGAAACTCACTGATTATGTATTCTGTTTGTAGGTAATCAACAGCTTGATGATGGAGTTCAATACGGTAAGGATTGCATGTATATATCTTGTCATGCTTTCTTTTGCACTAATATATCAGTTTAGGTCTATTTGGGTTATCATGTAACTAAACTGATAGCATTTTGAATTACTAAAAGTTTACTTAAAGTTTACTGAAAACTTACTAGAAGATCATCGGAGTTAACATGTAATGTGATTTGTAATATTTTATTTATTGGTAATAGACTGTAATTTTACGAACTAAATGTCATTGTCATAATTATGTAATATAATTATTTAATTGATTTTCTTGTTTTCTATACCACTAAATCCGTCCGGGTTATTTAGGATTGTCACGGATTAGGTTTGTGATGACATAACGACCATGTGTCATCAAACATGAAAGTCGGGATGTCACAGCAAGGCTTGCTCCGAGAGAGAGGAATCAAATTGCTTGAGCCGAAGCTCATGAGATTGAAGAGAACCAAGGGGAGATTCAAGAGATAGTTGGCTCAATTGGAAGATGAAGTAGAGAGCCTTGTTATCCTTTTTGCGATTTTCCTTCAATGTCGTCATTTATTGCTGTGAAAGAGCTGAAGTGTCAGTTGGCTCTTCATAACCATTCTCAACGATATCCCAAAGGTCCAGTGACAAATACAGTACTTTTATATGTGTATTTTATTGGCTATAATTTTTACCAATCAATCTAGGAAGTTGAGGCTGTAATAGGTTGTTTGTGGAAACCATTTCGAAACTGATTCTGATATTATTATGTTAAAAACAAAAGAGTTTAGAGAAGAAACTTATTCTCTAGGCAAGAATTAAGAAGACTCAAATATTTTGTGGAATATTCAATATTTATTTTCATGATACAATAAGAAGATACAAGCTTCTATTTATATTTGTTGTTTACATCAACTTATCACAACACTTTATTGATATTAAACCCATCTCATAAAAATCTAAGATAACTTTCTAATTTAATACATACAACTACATTTAATCATTAAAACATAATTAAATCTAGTTTTAAATTTCTACATTGACCATCATGATTGGTGCTTAAGAGCACACTACTGTATTCATGTCGATCGCAGATGCTTGAGCCTTTTCACTCATAATTAACTTAAACCTTTGTCTTCTTTCGCGCAGCAATACGTGTTATTGTGACAGTACTCATATCGTGATATATCCTTCCCTATCCTCACTCACGAATGTGATCCGCATATTCCCTAGCTTCTTCACCGACTTCGTTTCAAGGAATTGACCTTTGTAATCTTGTTGTCTCCATGTGATGCAGCCTTACCATCAATAACAAAGAAACTATTCAACATGTCCTCAATTCATGTGAAATGTATACGAGTACGGTTTTCTAGCTTGTAACAGTATCTATATTGGCAGCCTTTTAGCAGTTATCCAATATGCGACACTCCTGATGTGCTGGTTGATTTGCAAACACAGGCTGCATTATGTACTCATGGTATTCCTCAATAATTAAAACATTTATTAAATTAAGATATTTTAATTAAATTATTATATTATATTTATATAATTTTTTATAAAAATATTTTATAATTTTTTTATAAAAAATAT
>LIEC01011436.1:0-31583 GCA_001925005.1 Drosera capensis | reverse complement strand
TTGAAATTAGAAGTGTTGATCTGCTAGTGTTGAAGGTTCATGGATTTGGCTTGTGCTGTGTGCTGCCAAATAGTTGAGTGTGCTTAACAAATCTTCAAAGACTTAGGCTCTGGTTTGCTTTTCCTCTTCAAGGTTTGCTGCAATGGGCTCTAGGCTTTCAAGAAGTTCATGAAATGCCTCCCTTGTCCATTCATGAATGTTATACATGTCTTGATCTAGACGTCTCAATCTATATCACGTGGTGTCTTCTGAAGGTGAGGATTATGCCCTTTCTACAGGTTGTCTTGGCTGAACTGAAAGGATCAGAATTTCGTATTCAAATCTATCCTTCAGATTTTTTACTGCCGTTGGTGTCATATGAGTGTGAGATGTACCACTGTGGAGAGTTCCTTGTGCAAACCCCTTAGATGGTGGATCCGCCACTGTTTGTGCAAATCCAAATGAGGAGGGTGGTGTAAACAAGATGTGCAATATGATTTGAACATCGTCTCGAGAGGGAGTGACTTCCTTGGTGGCTTGATCTGTCAGCTGCATTGTGGTAGGCTCTTCTACATTCTTTACAGGAGATGCCTCACCTGCATTGTTGGTTTGTGGGGCCTCTTCTGCTCCTGATTCTGTTTGGACTATAGAAGCATCGATTGGAAGGTCTGCTGTGGATGTAACGACTGTTTGAACTTCAGCTGTAGGAAGTTCCTCTGCTTGTTCCTCAACTATAGGTAGTTCGGTTGTGGTTGGTTCGGCTGCTTGAACTTCAGCTGCTTCATCTTCAACCTCAGCTGCAGGATTTTCTCCTATAGGTTCCTCTGCTGGAGACTCAGCTTCTTGGTCTTCTGTAGTTTCTTCTGCTGTAGGTTCCTCTGTGGATGTTTCAACTTCATATTCTCTAGCAGTTGGTTCATCTTCAGCAGATGACTCAGCTTCTTGCTCTTTTCAGTTATTTCTATTGTAGGTTCGTGAGCTTGAGATTCTACTGTAGGAGACTCTGCTATTGAGGTCTCGACTATTGTAGTCTGCACATGTACTCCTTCTTCAGCGACTTGATCAATGATTTCATCATCATCATTCTGAGTGTCTGGGTGCTGTTGATCACCATCATCTCGTGATGGCTATGTTCCTCCTATTGTTGGTCTTGACTTCGAGTGCTCCGTTGAACAGAATGTAGGCTTCCTTTAGTTTGGTCATCCTGCTGGCCTTCTTCTTTTGAAGCTCAACCAATTGATTGATTTCGGCTTCAGTCATTCCATCAATTTCGCCAATCATAGTATATGTCTTATCTAGATTGATTCTGTACAAGGTTCTTGGTCCTTGGGGGATTAACTTTGGCCTGGCAACTCTTGTTGGCCTTTTGATAGGAAGTTTATGCTGTTTCACAAACTCTTGAATCATCCCCTCCTTTTGAGCCTTCTTCTGCATTTCGGCCTGCTGTGATTTGCCAAAGAGTTCATATGGTTTTGCTGTATGCTGGTGGACTCGTTCTTCTACAGCTTGAGCTGTCTACAAAACCTTGGCTATGATCTTTTCTGGAGATGGCGTTACATTGGTTGTTGTGGTTGTGGCCCAAGTCTTTTTCGCTGTTGTTCGATAATCTTCCTCCATCATAGAAGCATCTATTCTAGTACTTGTGATTGGAATGATTGCTGTTGTTGTTGGCTTGGCTATAGTGGTTCTGATTGTTAGTGAGCTTACAACAGAGGTGATCTGTGCTGGTTCACTTTCCAACCATCTGAGATTGGCTTCTATGGCTTCGATCTCCTTCCTTGTGTATCCTTGTAAGATAAGCTCCTTTCATAGTTGAGCTTGAGGTCCTTCCCTAATTTCTTGATAGCTCTTTCCAGCATCTAGAATTAGGTTTCTCGTCTCCACCTTCCTTCAGAAACTCGAGTGCCACATTGGCATCATGAAGTACAACTAACTCTGGCTCTTTTGGTGGTATTGTCTTTGAGGATGAGGCCTCAACAAATTGCCTAGTCTGCTCTATTATATACTATGCCTCTATTTCCATTTCAGTTGGCTCTGTAGTTGGGTGATCTGAAATGGTTTCCTCATCTAAGGTCTACAAGATGAGTTTTCTTTTCGTTTGTCTTGTTTGCTTCCTCTTTGGTAGCTAAGGTCTGCAGATGAGTATCTTCTTTACTTTCTTCACTATTGTAGTCATTTGCACAGTTGAAGTGGTTTGTACAGCTACAGTAGTCTTCATTGGTGCAGTAGTCTACACTGAAAGTAGTCTTCACTGGCGCAGTAGTCTACACTGGTGCAGTAGTATGCACTGGTGGGTGGTCTGCAGGCTTGGCAGTGGTCTGCATTGCTACAGTTTTCCTTACAATTCCAATAGGTTGTCTGCTATGTTTTTCTGGCATCGATCTGTTTGGCCGTCGTCCATGGCCTCCTTTTCTTGTTGAACAGCTTCAGCTTTTGTTTGAGGTAGATGCTGATTATTCTTCCAAATAATGGTTGCTTTGCTTGTACAGCCTTGGCAAGCTAATACATGAGCAATTTTTCCCAGTTTACTTTGTATCCTATAAGAATCTTGTTAATCTGTTGTAATCTGATCCTTGCTGAATTCCCTGGAGTGTATGACCTTTTTGACAATGTGGGCGAGCATCTTGTGCTTCTTGGATAAGTACCTTTCATTGTTCTTATCCCTTCATTTGATTTGTCTTTATTCAGCATCGCACACCTTCCCTCTATCACTATCATAGGTGGAATGATTCTGGATCCCTCATTTGGAAGATTGAAATACTTCTCAAAGTCATTAGGACCTATAAAGATCCCAAGCTTCATTGTTGTGCAGAGATAGGTGATTTGTTGAAGATCTTCTGTAACCTTTGCCTTCATGATGATGTTTGGAACTTCCTCATCATAGATTCTGCTGGTTCTTTCACGGAAATATTTGAGGCCAGCCTCTTGATTCAATTCAGCCAATTCTTTGACTTCATCGGATTCGTCTCTGAGGGTGTTGAAATCGAACATGATGCCAGTCTGCACTTCAACTTTCTTTGATGGGCTTGGTTGCTCATCAGATTTGATGCTTTTTTTAGGAGATGTTCGATGAAGTGTTGGCCATTTTTCGAAAAGTATTCCAAGAAATTCTTGAGTTTAAATAGCGAATTTGAGAGGATTGAAAATTAGGGTTTTCCAGTTTTCATGCAATAGAGGGCTCGAATACTTAGAGAGAGAATGAGAGCGTTTTTAGAGAGTGACAGAGGGAGAGAGAGAAAGTGATTTTTTATTTGGAAAAATTTTTTAGTTTTTATACTCTCCAAAAATATTACCGTTGATAGAAGTTTCTAGCCGTTATGCAATGTCAGCCAATATTTTGACCATTACGTGATTTAAGGAAAAACGTTTTGTAACGTTTAATATTCTTTACAAAAATTGATGCAATAGAGCAATATTACTTCTAGTCTGTTTTCCCTTTGTGCAACAAGCAGTTAAGTAGTAGAGCAATAATGCTAGTCTGCGTATTGCAAAGATAATGATAGTATGCATTATACATGTGTAGTAGAGCAGTAAAGCATTTTGACCAATTCGTTGTTTCAAATCAAGTATACCCAATTCTTCACGAAATTGAATAAACTTGCTCTCATCGAGAGGTTTTGTAAAAATGTCTACAATTTATTTTTCTGTTGGAATATATTCCAATTTAATATGAGCTTTTTGTACATGATCTCTAATAAAGTGATATCTAACATCAATGTGCTTGGTTCTAGAATGAAAAACTGAAATTTTTGAAATCGTAATTGCAGACGTGTGCCACAAAATATAGAGGTTTTAGCAAATATCATTCCATAATCTGCAAGCTGTGATCTCATCCATAGTATTTGTGCAGCACAACTTCCCGCAGCTATATATTCTGCTTCTAGAGTAGAGGTTGACACGGTAGTCTGCCTCTTGCTGAATCAAGAGATCAGTCTTGCACCAATGAATTGACATGATCCACTTGTGCCTTTTCTATGAACTCTACAACCTGCAAAATCTATATCTGAAAAACCTATCAGTGTAAAATCTGATTCCCTAGGATGCCATACACCAAGGTTTGGAGTTCCTTTGAGATATCTCAGGATTCTCTTTACCGTGGTGTAGTGGGATTCCTTGGGATCAGATTGATATCTTGCACATACCCAGATTGAATATTGAATGTCTGGTCTGCTTGTTGTAAGGTATAACAATGACCCTATTACTCCTCTATACATGGTTTGATTTATTTTCTTTCCATGTTCATCTTTATCTATTTTAATTGATGTGCTCATGGGGATTTTCATATGACTAGCATTTTCAAAATCATACTTTTTAATTGTGTTCTTTAGGTACTTAGATTGGTTCAGAAAGATTCCACTTTGTAATTGTTGTACCTGAAGTCCTAGGAAGTATTTTAATTCCCCCATTAGGCTCATTTGAAATTTAGATTTCATTAACTCTGCAAATCGCTCACAAAGTTTATTATTAGTATAACCAGATATAATGTTAGCAACATAGATTTGTACTAAGAATATGTGTTCCTTATGCTTTTTAAGAAATAAGGTGGTATCTACTTTTCCACTCTCAAATTTATTTTCACATAGAAAGGTTGAGAGGGTTTCATACCATGCCCTTGGTGCTTATTTTATTCCATATAAAGCCTTGTCTAACCTGTATACATGTCTAACCTTTTATTCCCATTAGTGCCAGTAGGTGTGGATAAGAGCAAAAGCTCTGATGCATAGACTGTGTAGAAGAGCAAAATCTTCACTCTACAGAAAGTACTAAATAACAAGAACAGTCTGCAAAAAAGATCTCTACTATAAAGTAAGATCTCTACCACTCAAACCCAGAAGGGCTGCAGCAGAACACCAGAAAGGCCTTATTAAGCTCAGTTTGCACCTAACTACTCGGCATGGAATAACTTCTCCCGAATAACTTGGAGAAAGCCATACTCGAGTCACATCTGCTCATGTCAAATGCAACAAACGTAGTGGAGCAGACCACTTATAAGCACAAGACCAAAGGTCTACTCCTTTACCTGTGGCAAACTTAGCCACAAGTCCTTTGAATATTGGAATTCGTACAAGAAGATAATTTAAGTGTGTATTCCAAAGGCTAACCAATGAGGACCCATATAAGTGGGTACCATATACAAGCTCTCTATGTTTTCAATGCAGAAAAGACAAAGAGGTATATGGTATCTAGATAGTGGATGTTCAGGACACATGGCATGGAACAAATCCATCCTTGAAGATGGACCTCTTGTCATATTTGGGGGAGGAAAAACAGGTACAACTAAAGGTTATGGAACCCTTGGTATAGGTTCTTTAATCTTTAGATATGTTGGTTATGTTAAAGACTTAGAACATAACCTGCTATCCATTAGTAGATTGTGTGATAAAAATTATGATGTATCATTCACTTATGATACATGTCAAGTAAAGGAGAAAATCACACAAGAAGTCAAATTATTAGGAATAAGAAAAGGAAACATTTATGTAGTAGACTTTGATTCATCACAGTCAGAACAAATAACATGTTTCTATACTAAAGAAACTAAAGACATATGGCACAAAAGATTAACTCATCTTAACTTTAAAACTATGGCCAAATTATCCTCAGAAAACGTAGTAAGAGGACTCCCTCAAGCAAAATTTAAAAAGGATAAAGTATGTAGACCATGTCAGGAAGGAAAGCAGACAAGAGCAAGCTTTAAACTCCTAAACTCTTCAGAATCAATTAGAATTCTGGAATTACTACATTTGGATCTCTTTGGTCCAGTTGAGATAGAAAGCTTAAACAGAAAGAAGTACACTCTAGTTATAGTGGATGATTACTCCAGATACACTTGGGTAATATTTTTACATAAAAAGAGTAACACTTTTGATATGCTAACAAGGTTTCTTAGACAAATATAGAATGAAAAAGGCATTGAAGTAATCACAATTAAAAGTGATCATGGCACTAAATTTGATCAAATAGGAGTAGATGTTTACTGCAATGATAATGAAATTAAACACAACTTCTTAGTACCTAGAACACCTCAACAAAATGGTGTGGCAGAGAGGAAAAATAGAACACTCATAGAAGCAACTAAGACAATGCTTTCTGATGCAAACTTATCTAAAAGCTTCTGGGTAGAAGCAGTTAATACAGTTTGCTATACTCAGAATAGATGCACAATTCACAAGCTTTATAAAAAGACTCCAAATGAATTGTGGAAAGGAAAGACACCAAGTGTCAAATATTTTTATGCTTTGGATGCATATGTTATATACACAATAATGATAAAAGCTATCTGCAGAAATTTGATCCTAAGACAATTGAGGGAACCTTCTTAGGGTATTCTACAAACAGCAAAGCCTTTAGAGTGTATAATAAAAGAACTCAAACCGTTAAGGAGTCAGCTCATATATCATTTGATACGTCAGAAACATTCATAAGAAATGCAAATGTATTTGATGAGGAATATTGATAGGAATGTGCAATCCCTCCATTTATATAGAAATTGATGTGACAAAACTTAGATGTATTAGTTATAATATAGTTAGTGTGTTTATGCTAGAAGTCATGTAGATAAATGCAGTCTAGGTCAGATGCCAGTGAGCAGACGATTGCAAATGTATAAGGATCATGCAAGCCACAAGATGCAGACTACTACCGAGGACTTTGGATAAACAATAAGTGCATTCATAAGAAACAAAAGAACTCAAAAGCTTCAGGATGAAGGACTGAGCTTGCAGACAAGGACCAACATGGAAAGGCATGAACTGAGTCAGATCTGAGTGCAGACAAGAGTTGCAACAGAGACTAGGTGTAGACTAGGGTTATAGTATAGGATGCAGACCAAGACTATAACAGAGACTGTGTACAGATTAGAAGTTGCAGCAGACTGGATTGCAACAGAGGTGATTGCCACGGTGGGGTCAAAAGTTTGAAGTCAGTCAAGCGAGGATTTGACTTAAAGTAGCAACGGCACGGATTCTGGGGATACTGGACTGTCAGCATCAGGAACGAGATGGCGGGGAACACTAGTGGAAAAGTGTCATTCTAGGAACAATGCTTTGTCTCCTAGAGGTTCTTTCCTTGAGCCTTTAAAAGGGAACCGGTGAGGCTTATTGAAGAGTGTTGTTGAACGCTGATTGAAAACGAAAGAGTGCAAAACAATTTAGCAATTCAGAGATTACTCAACAAATCTAAGTCGTGAAGATACAGTTGAAAGTGTCACTAGTCTGTAGAAGAACAAAGTCTTGCAGCAGAGTCCAGAGTTTTGATTTGTGCGAAGCATCTAGGTTCTTTGACTTTCATACAAGTTAGATAACTTGTAAAAGGAAAGTTTCTTGTAAGCTAAAACAAGGAGATAGTGATAATCACCTCTTGGCTTGACTACACTGGTCACCAAGGGAAGACTTGATTAAGCTCTCGATCATGAGTTGATATCGAGTGTCTGAACCAATATAAATACTGTGTCTATTTATTGCTTTCATTACATTTATATTTAGAATTGTTTCTAATTGATCATCACAGCCAAAAATAGATAAACTCAAAGAGTTACCAATCTCTACTACAGACTACCAATTGTTATCTTCAGACTACCTGAGTAGTCTGCATAGAGCAATAGTCTGCACGAAATTGGTATCAAAGCCTGACTTTCCAGACTTAACGATTATTGGAAAAAAAAAAGGTCACATATAATACTTGCAAAAAAGTTACTAACAGTTTGTTTGTGTGAAGATTACCATCAACAATGGTACCACCAAAGTTTCCCAAATGTCCTAACAGTGGAGGATCTCCAACTTGCTCTTTCGACAAATTCAACCACTGGAAACTGAGAATGCTTGCACATCTCAACTTAATTGATGAGAGGATGCAAGACATTGTCCTGGATGAGCCAAATGTTCCAATGATGCCAGATCCAAAAGACTCAACAAGAGAAGTACAACAACCAAAATCCCTCTGGTCAAGAGAAGACTGGGATCTAGAGATGGTTGGGACAAAAGCTCTAAATCAAATATTCAAATCCCTAGATGACAACATGTTTGAAATTGTGGTTCATACCAAGACATAAAATGAAACATGGGAGGCTCTAATGCTAAGAAACGAAGGAACTAATGAGATAAGGGAAAACAAGAAAGATGTATTGATACAATAATTTGAGCTGGTCTCAATGAGGTCTGATGAAGATCTGACCACCTTCTTTGAAAGATTCATTATTCTCATCAACAATCTCAAAACCTTAGGCAAGATTTTCGAAAACAAGGAAGTCAACCTAAAGTTTGTGAGATCTCTTTGTGAAATCTAGAACACAAAGATAACTGCTATGAGAGATTCCAGAGATCTAACAAAGATGTCCCTGGCTACTTTGTATGGTGTTATGCATACTTACAATCTTGAAGTTAAGTAGAAGAAAGAAAACCTTGGCTTTCAAAGCTCAAGAGAGAGTTTTGAAATCCATGGCGGAAGAGGAAAACAGTGACACCTCGTCTGCAAGTGAAGAAGATCTATCAGAAGAACTGACACTAATGGGGAAAAAGTTCAAGAAGCTATTCAAAAAGAGAACCTTCAAAAAGAATTTTCCCTCAAAAAATAAAGATGAAGACAAGGAACTCTGCTACAACTGAGGTAAACCAGGACACTTTGTAGCTTAATACAGACGACCAATCCAATACTCTTCTGCACCAAAGTTCAAGAAAGACCACAACAAAGTCACCCCTAGGAAGAAGGAAAGAGGCAAGGCATATGCAGCAAAGACATGAAGCAACACAGATTCTAATGATGAAGATATCATGTCAAATGCTCAGCTATGTCTCATGGAAAAAGAAGAAGAACAAAAGGAGGTATTTTTTTCTCTCTGACTGAGAAGCCACTGCAGAAGAATTGAAGGAAGCACTTCAAGAAACCTCTGAAAGCTTTATTTCTCTTTTAAAAGAAAATAAAAAAAAATCTTAAGCAAATTGCAACTCTCAAAGAGAAATACAATTTAAATGAAGAGACTAATAATAATCTTATCAATGCTCAAGATAATCTGAAGGAAGCAAATGAAAAAGTGAAGCTTCTCAATGCAGTAGTGAAAACACTTACTATGAGAAACACTGAGCTTTAAAAGCAGGTAGATGCCTAGAATGGCAAGATCTTAGATCTGCAAAAACTAATTAACACAGGTCAATCTTTCCATGATAAAACTGGGTTAGGATACAATGAATGGTTGAACAACAATGAAGATAAAAAGGTCATTACCAAGAAAGATGAGCAGACCACTACAAAAGTCCTACAGAAAAAGAACGACTGTAGTAAGGGTGGAGACGAAGAAAGCCTATACTGCAAGATATGTGCATAAGAGCCAATGCTCTACTGTATAAACTATGCACAATAATAAAAGCTCAGGTGTACCAACAGTAGTGAGAAAGAACAACTTTCTCAAAAGATCTGTACTGCAGAGTAAGATCTCTATTGCTCAGACTCAAAGGAATTAGAGCAGACTACCTACATATGCGTATGATAAATATAATGAGAAAAAGAGAGCAAGAAACTCTAAAAGGAAATTTAGAGAAAGGCCCTATAAAGCTCAACATACACCTAACTACTCAGTATGGAATAACTCCTCGAAATCAACTTGGAGAAAACTATATTCAAGACACACATGCTCATGTCAAGAGCAGTAGACCAAGTGGAAAAAACCTCATATGAATTGTGAAAAGGAAAAACACCAAGTGTTAAATACGTTCATGCCTTTAGTTGTATTTGTTATATACACAACAATGATAAAATCTATTTACAAAAATTTGATCCTAAGACAGATGAGGCAACCTTCTTAGGATACTCAACAAACAGCAATGCATTTAAAGTGTACAATAAGAGAACACAGACTGTTGAGGAGTCAGTTCATGTTTCATTTGATGAAAAAGAAACATTCTTAAGAGATGCAAATGTATTTGATGAGGAATGTGCATGCAATGAACAGGCTGCAAAAGAGGTAATTAATACTGCAGACAAGGAAGAGTCATCTACAAATAATGACACTATAGCAGAGGAAGAAGAACAATCTCAACAACAATTAGAATCAGATGAAAAAGATAAAGGAAGATGGATTAAGGCACATACACAGGATGATATTATAGGAGATAAGAATGCATCTGTGCAGACTAGGAGAGCAACAAATGCAGAATGCTTGTCTAATTATTTCATATCTGAAATAGAACCTAAGGTACTAAAAGAAGCCCTAAATGATCCAAACTGGGTGGATGCAATGCAAGAAAAACTAAATGAGTTCGAAAGAAATGAGGTATGTTATCTCACACCAAGACCCAAAAACTGTCCAGTTGTAGGATGCAAATGGGTGTTTAGAAACAAATCTGATGAAAATGGAACAGTCATCAGAAACAAGGCTAGATTAGTTGCTAAGGGATACTCATAAGAAGAAGGAATTGATTTTGATGAAACCTTTGCACCTATAGCAAGATTAGAAGCCATAAGAATGTTCCTTGCCTATGCAGCATACCAAGGATTTAAAGCCTATCAAATGGATGTAAAAAATGCATTCTTGAATGGAAAGCTGCAAGAGGAAGTTTATGTTGAAGAACCTCCTGGCTTTGAGGACTATGAACATCCAGAGCATGTATATAGGTTACATAAGGCATTATATGGGCTAAAACAAGCACCTAGGGCATGGTATGAAACTCTCTCAACTTTTCTATGTGAGAATAAATTTGAAAGAGGTAAGGTTGATAGCACTCTGTTCTTAAAGAAGCATAAGGAATGCATATTATTAATGCAAATCTATGTAGATGATATTATATTTGGTTGCACTAATGACAAGCTTTGTGAAAGATTTGCAGAACTAATAAAATCTAAATTTCAAATGAGCTTAATGGGAGAACTAAAATATTTCCTAGGACTGCAAGTACAACAACTAAAAAGTGGAATTTTCTAAAATTAATCCAAGTACTTAAAGAATACAATTAAAAAGTATGGATTGGATAATGTTAGTCATATGAAAACCCCAATGAGCACATCAATAAAAATAGAAAAGAATGAACTTGGTAAGAAAATAAATAAAACAATGTATAGAGGAATAATAGGTTCATTATTATACCTTACTGCAAGCAGACCAGACATTCAATATGCAGTCTGCATCTGTGCAAGATATCAATCTGATCCTAAGGAATCTCACTACACTGCAGTAAAAGGAATTCTAAGATATCTCAATGGAACTCCAAATCTTGTGTATGTTATCCTAGCGAATCAGATTTTTCACTGATAGGTTATTCAGATGCATATTTTACAGGATGTACAGTTGACAGGAAGAGCAAAAGTGGATCATGTCAATTCATTGGAGCAAGGTTAATATCATGGTTCAGCAAGAAGTAGACTACTACCTCTACTGCAGAAGCCGAATACATTGCTGCTGGAAGCTGTACTGCACAAATACTATGGATGAGGTCACAACTTGCAGACTACGGTATAGTATTCTCTAAAACCTTTATATTTTGTGACAACACGTCTGCAATGGCAATTTCAGACAATTCAATTTTTCATTCAAGAACCAAGCACATTGATGTCATATATAATTTTATCCGGGATAATGTGGAGAAAGGTCATATTAAATTGGAATACATTCCAATAGAAAAACAAGTTGTAGACATTTTTACAAAACCTGTTGATGAAAACAAGTTCATTCAATTTCGAGGAGAATTAGGTGTACTTGATTTAAAACAATAAAACCTTCAAAAAATGCTTTACTACTCTACTGCATGTGTAGAATGCAGACTAGCATCATTCATGAAAAATACAAACTAGCTCTACTACTCTACTACACTACTGCTTGGACAATACTTCAATCTTCCAAATGAAGATTCAAGATTCATTCCACCAGAAGTTCTCAAGCTGGGAAGGCAAGCAATGCTCAGCCAATACAGATGGAATGAGGGGATAAGAACAATGAAGAAATTCTTATCGGAAGAGCACAAATTGCTTGCTGATATCGTGAAGAAAGCCATTCTCTCCAGAGAATTTAGCAAGGATCAATTAACCTCCGATCAACAGGAGATTATGTGTGCGATCCTTACAAAAACAAGAGTAAACTGGGCCAATTTATTCATGTATCAACTTGCTAGATCGGTGAAGGCTAGACTACCACTATTCGGAAGGATAATTAGCATCCTTCTCAAACAGAAGATGAAGCTCTCCAATAAAGAAGGAAGGCCATGGAACCAATCCAAGCAAATAAACGTAAAAAAGATAGGAAAAGAGCCCTCGGGACTCACAAAGAAGCCTGCAGACCAGCCACAGAAGCCTGTGGAAGTGCATACTAAACGGAAGGCCAAGCAGACCACTGTGGTAGTGCAGACTACTGCAGTACAAACCCTGCTTGTAGAAAGGACTCAAGCCAAGATAAAGAAGAAGATTCAAAGTGACAAATTGATTCAGGAGTTTGTGTCACAACACAATCTACCTATCAAGAGGCCAAGAACAAAACCAACACCTACACCAACACCACCTCCAAAAGCACCAGCAAGGACTATAAGGAGAACTACATGATCTGCAAGACCAAAACTAATTCCCCAAGGACCCAAAACACTGTACCATATCAATCCAGACCAATCACAAACATTGATTGGTGACATAACTGGAATGACGGAAGGGGAGATTCATCAACTGGTTGAACTTCAAAAGAAGGAAGTAAGCACGTCAACAAGACCTAAGGAACCTCACTTCCTGATCAATGGAGCTCTTGAGTTCAAAGACTCCACACTAAAGACCAAGAGGCTCAAACATGCCCTCCTAAGGCACGTTGAGTTTGTCAACACTCAAGAGAATTCTGGAAAAACACATCAAAGTTCCCACCGAAGAGGTCTATGAATACCTCTCTCGACCTGATCTGGGAAAACATCAACCAGCAGGTGATGATGAAGATAATAATAGAGGCGACCAATCTCAACAGGACCCTCATGATGATGAAGATGACATCATAGATCAAGTGGTTGCTGAAGGAGTGCAAATGCAGCAGACTACAACAGAGCAACCTGAAGAACCTCCTACAGCAGAGGAGACTCATACAGTAGTAGAAGTTACAGAAGATACGTCTGCAGCTGAAAGAGATATTCCTCCAATTGAAAAACCAATGGAAGCAACACCACCAACTACAGAAGAAACTCATGATGAGCTCTCAACTGACGAATCTGTTGCAGAAACACCATTGATAACTGCTCTAGCAACTGAAGAGCCACTTGATGAGCATGCAGACGAGGGACAAGCTCTTATCTTATTCTATTTCTATGAGAGAATAGAACTTTAGGACTTGACTGTCTTGTTGAATCCAATTAAATTTTGGATAACAATCTTTTTCGGCATCATCCCTGCTAAAAAGGCTCTCTATTCCCTATGTCCACCTTGACATAGAAAAAAAAAGAGAAGCAAAGAGCAAATATATCATGGTTAGAAAAGTCTATTCGTCGCATATAGGCTTTAAGGGCCCCCCAATCTCTGGACCAAATATTTTCCCATCTTTTATCCAATTTCTGATCTAAGGTTGAACCTAGAAAGAAAAAGCAAGCATCGGCCGAACTCATGGGACTGCCGAGCACCACCAAATGAAGAAGGTTACCACAAGCCTGAGATGACTTCAACTACTTCGCCAGCTTCGAATCAGAGCTAGGACGGATTGAATCGAAAGCTTTTGCTTATAACGTATGGATCCAAAACCAATTCTCTTGCGATTAAGCCCATCATCCAAAAGACTTCTTCGCATGAAGGAATTAAGGACGAGCGGCTGTCTAAGACAAAGACAGGCTAAAGGCGCGTTGGACAAGAGGAGACTTGAATGTCTTTAGGGAAAGCAAGCCTTTGTTAGCGAGTAGTTCGTTTTCATGCGAGTAGCTTAGCTCGAATTCTATGTGACGAAAGCGTCTTACGACTTCTGCTTCACCTTCGCCTAGTGAACCGAACGAATCTGCTTTCCCTGAGCCTGACGCCTGAAGTAAAAGACAGAAGAATTTCCTGATATTGAAGAAGACTCACATGCAGCTGAAGTCACATCCATCGAAGCCCCAACAAATACAGACGAGTTTATTGTCCCTGCAGCCAAGACAAGTGATGCAGACGACTTAAATTTGGTTACAGCAGAGGAACAACAAACAACTCCATTTAGAGACATTGAACACATAGTCTTTACTCCGCCATCTGTATTTGGGTTAGCTCAGATGGAACCACATGCACCTTCTGTAGTCCTGGAGCCAATGTACAGTGATACAACAGCTACCAAAATGACTCCAACCGCAATCAAAGACCTCAAGAAAGCAATTGAGGAACATGAAGTTCAAGTCCTCTCTGTCCAACCACATCAGCAAGGGGAAAGAATTCCCTTTTCAACCTCAGAAGATAAAACATCGTACCGACTGCGCCAGCTTGATCAAGAGATCTACAGAATGTACTCATGGATCAAGACTTCCTTTCATGATTTCCAAGAAACTTTGGAACCAATAACAGCAGACCTTACAGGAGAAAATGAGCTCAAAAAATCAACCTTTGATAACTTTGGAGAGACGCTAAGGAATCTAACAGCCGGAGTCATAGATCAGATGAAACATAACAGATCAGTGAATCTTCACAATCAACGAATCCACACCTCAAACTTTAGAAAATTCAAGGGGCAACAATCTGCTGCACTACGCAAGCTCAATGAAACGATGTAGACCATCAAGCAACAGATTGATGAGCATAACAGAGACTAGGGTACGGACTAGAGTTGCAGTATGGGATGCAGACTAGGAACATAACAAAGACAGGGTGCAGACTAGAAGTTGCAGCAAACTGGATTACAGCAGAGTTTAAAGTGACTTCCAGGGTGGGTTCAGAAGTTTAAAGTCAGTCAAGTCAGGATTTGAGTTAAATAGCAACGGCACGGATTCTGGGGATAGTGGACTTCCAGCATAAGGAACGAGATAGTGGGGAACACTAGTGGCAAAGTGTCATTTCAGGAACAGTGCTTTGTCTGCTAGAGGTTCGTTCCTTGAGCCTTTAAAAGGAACCGGTGAGGGTTATTGAAGAGTTCTGTTGAACGCTGATTGAAAACCAAAGGGTGCAATGCAATTTAGCAATTTAGAGATTACTCAAGAAAGCTAAGTCGTGAAGATATAGTTGAAAGTGTCACTAGTCTACAGAAGAACAAAGTCTTGTAGTAGAGTACAGAGTTTTGATTTCTGCGAAGCATCTAGGTTCTTTGACTTTCATATAAGTTAGATAACTTGTAAAAGGAAAGTTTCTTGTAAGCTAAAACAAGGAGATAGTGATACTCACCTCTTGGCTTGACTACACTGGTCACCAAGGGAAGACTGGACTAAGTTCTCGATCATCATTTGATATCGAGTGTCTGAACCAGTATAAATACTGTGTCTATTTATTGCTTTCATTACATTGATATTTAGAATTGTTTCTAATAGATCATCATAGCAAAAAAGAGATAAACTCAAAGAGTTACGAATCTCTACTGTAAACTACCAATTAATATCTGCAGACTACCTGAGTAGTCTGCATAAAGCAATAGTCTACACGAAATTAGTATTCTGCATAAAAAGACCACTAATAACTTAAACAACCTATTCACCCCCCTCTAGGTTGAAACTTGAACCTTACAATGTGCATGTAATGTACAACCTGTAGAAGAGGTCAATGAAACTGCACACAAGGAAAAGTCATCTACACCCAATGACAATGCAGTAGAGTTTGAAGAACAAACTCAACAACAACTGAAAACTAATAAACAAGATAAAAGAAGATGGATCAAGGCACATACACAGGATGATATAATAGGAGATAAGAATGCACCTGTACAGACTAGAAGGGAAAATAATGCAGAATGCCTGTCTGCATGCTTCATATCAGAAATAGAACCTAAGATAATAAGTGATGGATATAAAAAGTGCCTTCCTCAATGGAAAACTACAAGAAGAAGTGTTTATTGAACAGCCTCCTAGATTTGAAGACTTTGAACATCCAAATGATGTCTACAGGTTAAACAAAGCATTATATTAAAACAATTTTCAAGGGCATAGTATGAAACTCTCTCGACTTTTATGTCTGAAAATAATTTTCAGAGAGGAAAGGTAGATACCACTCTATTTCTTAAGAAACATAAGGAGCATACTCTCTTAGTACAAATTTATGTTGATGATATTATATTTGTTTGCACTAAGAGTAAACTGTGTGATTTGCTGCCATAATGAAATAAAACTTTTAAATGAAATTAATGGGATAACTGAAATATTTTCTAGGACTTTAGGTACAACAACTAGAAAGTGGATTAGAAAATACAAGTCATATGAGAAGTTCTATGAGCTCAACTACAAAAATAGATACGGATGAGAATGGGAAAGAAATAAGACAAACAATGTATAGGGGTATAATAGGTTCATTTTTATATCTGATTGTAAGCAGACCATACATCCTATACTTAGTTCAGGTATGTGCAAGGTATCAATCTGATCCCAAAGAATCCCATTACATTGTAGTAAAGAAAATTCTGAGATCTCAAAGGAACTCCAGATCTAGGTCTATGGTATCCTAAGATATCAGATTTTACACTAATAGGTTATTCAGATGTAGATTTTATAGGTTGTAGAGTTAACAGAAAAAGCACAAGGGGTACATGTCAATTTCTTGGTGCAAGATTGATTTCATGGTTCAGCAAGAAGCAAACCACAGTATCAACCTCTATTGTAAAAGCAGAATATATAGCTGTAGGAAGCTATGTTGCACAAGTGTTAAGGATAAGGTCACAACTTACAGACTTTGGTATAACATTTTCTAAAACCATAATATTTTCTAACAACACGCCTACAATGGTGACTTTAGAAAATCCAATTTTTCATGTAAGGACCAAACACATTGATGTTAAATATCATTTTATCAGAGATCATGTGCAAAAAGGTCACATTTAATTGAAATATATTCCTACAGAAAAATAAATTGCTGAAACTTTTTACGAAATCTCTTGATGAGAGAAAATTTATCCAATTCTGAGAAGAGTTGGGTATGATTGATTTAAATCGATAAAATGACATGAACGCTCTACTACACATGTAGGATGCAAACCAGCGCTATTTTTATCCTACTATAGTTCTTTTTTGTTTTTTTGAAAAGAAATAGGGTTTAAACTAATTGTTTAAATTTTGCAACAGTCAATTAAATGACTGGAACTACGCAACGGCTTTTTTTTTTCTTACAACGATAACTTTTCAAACGGGTATATATATTGAAAAATTTTCAATCAAACCACTTTTACTTTTTATTTCTCTCTAAGCATTCTCAAACTCTCTCTCTCTCTCTCTACTGCAAATCCTAATTCAATTCTCTCAAATCTGATTATCACAAGCTATACAATTACTTCTAAATTCTTTTGAAAGATGGCCAATACTCGTTCGAACAAAACCTCCAAGAGTGACAAGGGCCAGGAGAAATGAAACCCAACGACGAAAATCGAGTTGCAGATCGAAGTGGTCTTGGATTTCGAAACCCTAAGAGACGAATCTCATGAAGTCAAGGAGATCTCTGAGCTGATTCAAGATGTTATTTTAAAGTACTTTTTTGAAACAACCAGTGGAATATATGACGATGAGGTACTTGATTTCATTGAGAAGGCAAAGGTTGCAGAAGACTTCCAAGGTATCACATATATATCCACACAAAAATTAGGATAATCATTTCTCCTAGTGAGTTTGAGTAATTATTCAAAATCTCTAATGAAGGGCCCAGAGATATTCCAGTCCCTATAGTGAATGATGGGAGGCATGCTATGCTGAGCGAAGAATGCCAAAAGGAAGGAATCAGAACAATGAAGCAATTCCTATCAAAGACACACAAGCTTCTTGCAGATGTGATAAAAAAGATGATCATGTCCAGCGAATTCTCTAAGGATCAAATCAACATTGATCAACAGGAGATAATACGTGCAATCCTTACCAAGCATAAACTCAATTGGGCCAAGCTATTGATGTATCAACTGGCCAAACCAATAGCATCTAGGAAGGATTATAAGCATAATCCTGAAAAAAAAGCTCATGCTTTCTAATAAGAAAGGAAGGCCATGGACTATGGCTAAACAAATTGACTTTCGGAAGATTAAGAAGTAGCCAACATGCTTCTCAAAGAAACCAGTAGTAGTGCAGACTACAACAAAGGCTGTAGACCAGCTTGTCAAGAAGCAACCTGAAAAGGCCAAAAGGAAGATGATCAAGAAGGCCCCGGAAGCAAACCAAAATAGACGAGGGTGACAAGGAGGAGGCTTGTCTTGCAGACCTCAGATGAGGAAACACTATCTGAGCTCCCTGTTGCTTATCCTATAGAAATGGAGAAAGGAACACAGTCTGCACCAATAAGAGAGCATGCTGAAGTCAGTGCTCAAGGACATAAAACCTTGGCAGCAATTGAGGGATTATCCTTAAGAAGTATACAACCAAAGGACCAAAAATGACTGTACTCTAAGATGTAAATATGGCTCTTGAATTTCTAAAGGCTGGTGCTCATGAAAATCTTCAAAAAAATATCCTGGAGGCTTAGCAAAGATACCAGGAAATCAAAAAAGGACCAAGGGCATAACTCAGGCAAGAGCTAAGTGCATAAGGTTATACAAGAAAAGAGATTGAAGATATTGAAGCCTAACTCAGAAGGATGCAAACAAAGAAACCCCTGAGAGCATCTACTATAGCCTCGCTGACAATAAGGGCTACTACAAAAGAGGCATTTACAACAGCAATCATCAATGTCCCTGCTTCATGAATGGAATTAGATGCGGTTAAAGCTGAACAACCCTCAATTGCATCAGAAGCATGTGACACAACAACAACAACCATAACAACTCAATCTTCAGCAAAGTCAAAAATTCTGAAGGTTCTAGGACAGAGGGCCAAGACTGGTCAAATGCTTGACAAACCCTAAAAGGTGGTAATGATCCAACAGTTCATCAAGGAGCCCGAACTTCAAATAAAAAGAAAATCTAAGGCTACAACACCCAGCTCATTCCATTAGGATCAACACCCAGGTATAGGATTAACTGGTCCTAATTCAAAAGAGGGAGGCCAGCAAGAAGAAGAGACCCACTGAACCGTACATATTATTCAGTGGTGCTCTAGAAAAAAAGAACTCAACCCTCAAGACCAGAAGACACAAACAAGCACAGCTAAAACATGTTGAATTTGTGCCCACTCCTGAAAAGGAGGCTGAATTGAAAAGATTGATTGACAAACATGTCAGGGCAGTAACACTGGGAATTCATGATTATGTGTCCCGGCCAACAACTAGCAAAGCACCACCACCAGGGGATGATGATGATGGTCATGATGAATTTCCACATCCAGAAGATCATAGTAATGATGAAATCATTGATGAAGTGGCCAGGAAAGGCATCCAGGAGCAACCTATAGAGCTACAACAACAGAGCAACAAACAAAAGAGAAACCAACAACAGAACAACAAGCAACAATAAAAAACAAATGGAGACAGGACCAATAGCTGAAGAATCAACATCAATAGTGGCAAAGTCAGTAGTAGCAACAGAATCAATAGAACAAGAAGAGATAATAAAAACAGAGTGGTCAATGGACAAAGGATACTTTCAAGGATCTTATTGACAGCCTAGAGCTAGTTGCAAATAAGCTGGAGTCAGAGAAGGAAAAGAGGAACAAGTGCTTTGAAGAGTTCTATGACATTCTCACTGAAAAGGCTGAGCGACTTCTCGGAACAAATTCAAAGAAGCAATGCTCTCAATTGCCAGCAGTACAAGCTTTGTTCTTCCAATCTGAACAAGCTAAGGGGCCAACACTCGGTTGACCTTTGTAGACTGCAAACTTCTCTAAAGACCACTCAATGATAAGTCAAGGAACATATTCTCAATAATGACAGAGGGCTCACCTTGCTAGAAAATAAGGCTTTAGCTTCAAACTGCCAAGGCCATAGCTACTCAACAGACAACCACTTTTAAACTAAAAGCCCTTCAAGATTCAAGGGATATAATACTGGGAATTAGAATTAGGTAGAGGAGGTCTAGGGTTTATGGTAACCCAATAACGGGATAGATGATCAACAATTGCACACTTCTCCACCTTACACCAACCGTGTACCTAATAACTCCAAGCTTGATGTGTTATAAGGGTCCAGTCCTATCGTTGCTTCACTCTCCCATTTTCAGTCCACCTAAATTATGTGTCTGTTACAAGTATAATAAGTGAGACGTTGGATGGAGTCCCGCCATAAGTTCAATGGGAGTATCAACTTAGGCCGTCTTAAGTTTTAAGAAAACACCTTTTCAATGTCTTGTTCAAGAATTTAAACACATTCTCACATCAATCAAGGCGTATAACCTAATCCTAGATGTGACACCATATTAATCTGACTTCAACTCCATCCGCCAAGCTTAATTTGATCATACTCCAAATACAATAAAAGAAATTCAAGGAAAAGAGAGTTGGAGCGAGCTCACCTCAATCTGATCAATTGCGGTGTAATTCCAAAGGACCCTCATCCTCCTGACGTACTTCTTCACCTACCCTTGCCCTTATCCTTGTCGTTGGCCATGGTACCAAGTTTCATGATTGTTTCCTCAATAAGTCGCTACGAATTACCATTTTCTCACCTCGAGCCATGACTCAACTCGCTTCATAAGTTCCTTTATTCAAATTTCTACCTACGTAATGAAACAACATAAAACACATAAGAAATTCTACATACTAACTAACCATGTCGAAAATGACTTATTGAAAGCAAGAAAACTCTCTTGTGGGTTGCCTCCCATGCAGCGCTTGGTTTAATATCCTTGGCCCGATGCCTTGAAATTCTCAACCCTGCTTTGTATTCTCTCAATGGATAAATGACTTAGGTACCCAAACCCTAATCATTCCTTGTTGAGGAGGTTCGATATGATTTTTGAGAAACCACTTCTTAATCCATGCTTTACTTGATCCATAAAAGTTTCCTGGTGCTTCTTCATACCTACAATGGCGAGAATGATCAAATCCATCATGATAACTCTTACCATGACAAGGATTAGTGTTTGAACATCTCATCCTTTTCTTAAGGCGATGAATGTTCATTCAACAAGATCGTGCGACCTTTTTGGAATCTAAAGGCACAATAATTATACTCGATGCAATCTTTTCCATTAGGTCATGGACCTCTTTCTCTAATTCATTGTTTTCCAACAAGGTTCCTATTCTCAACTTTCAAGCATGCATTCGAAGATTCCAACGACTCAAATCTTTTTCATTAATGTCTTAATGGCTTGTTGTTTCTCCCTTACTACAACCTCAAGGGACTCGTCAAGATTATTATACTTAACATTAGCACAAGGATAGATATGAGAGGCCGAAGTGATACCTTTGAGACAAGCCTAAAGCTCATCTAAAGAACGTGTTACCTCGTTTCAAGCTTTGGATCTAGTACTTTCTCCGTTTAGTTGTCTTCAAATAACATAATCTTGTAGCATGAGTCATGAGTGTTCAAGGCATTTGACACCTTGAATTCCTTGAAAATAGCTTACTCCCCTTCAACCCGGAGCTTCAAATCTCCACTTTTGACATCAATCAATGCCCCTTCCGGTTTCTAGGAATGATCTCCCTAGGATAATCTGCACATTGTCATCTTCTTCCATGTCCAAGATCATAAAATCAGTGGGAAACAAGAACTAATCAACCTTTATGAGCACATCCTCAAGCATTCCTCTCGGATGAGTGAGGGAACGATCTGCCATTTATAGTCATGTAAGTGGGCTTCAGATCCTTGATTCCAAGTTCCCTATAAAAAGAATAGGGCATCAAGTTAATAGAGGCACCCAAATCACATAAGGCGTCTTTTACTTTAACCTTCTCAATGGTGCACGGGATTATGAAACTCCCGGGATCCTTAAGCTTTTAAGGTGGTTTTCTTTGGATAATGGCGCTATACTTCTCATTGACCTTAACATTCTTAATCTCCTCAAGTTTTAGCTTTTTTTACAAGATTTCCTTCATGAACTTTGCATAAGAAGGCATTCGTGCTAAGCCATCCGCGAATGGAATGTTGATGTGTAACCTTCAAAAAACTTCCAAGAACTTCTCAAATTGCTTGTCTAATTTGTGTTTGTCGATCCATTGAGGAAATGGAATCTTGGGTAAATAAGGAGGAGGATTGTCCGGAAAAAGTTTAAATATAACCTAGGACTTCTCCTTAGGAGGAGAAGTCCCTTCCTTGGCGTGCTTCATTGGTGGATCATGGATAGACTTATTCGCCTTGGTAGTGTGGGGTTCCTTTTTATTTTGAGGCTCATCATTCTTAGGCCATTCTAGATCCTTCAAAGTCACTACATCGTCTCATTAGCCAATCATGAATCCCTAAGGTATAATCTACACTCTCTTATGCCCTAGACTACGTCAAACTAAATGCCATCTTTAACACCTCTCGGTGAGAGGTCATCGTATTATGGTGAGCATGAAGTTCGTGGGTTCCTAACATATCTTCACATCGTATAACCAATCTCTCGATCTCGTGTTTAACATGTGGATATGTGGTCGAGTTCTCAATATGTAAGGTCTAAGATTCAACCTAGAGGGGGTGAATAGGTTGATTCAAAAATTATTTAAACTTTTGATGCGGAATACTAGTTCTTTACAAACCACTATTTTATACAAACAACTCAGATAGTCTTCAGATGATACTTGATTGTTTGCAGCAGAGAGTTCAAACTCTTTGATTTTATCTTTGTTTGACTGTGACAATTTAATTCTAATAGTTCTAAGTATTAAGAAATAAAAGCAAGTGAGAGACACAGTATTTATACCGGTTCAGACACTCGTTATCAAATGATAATCGAGAGCTTAGTCGAGTCTTCACTTGGTGACCAGTGTAGTCAAGCCAAGAGGTGAGTATCACTATCTTCTTATTTGAGATTACAAGAAACTTCCTTTTACAAGCTATCTAACTTGTATAAAAGATGAAGGACTCAGATACTTTGCACAGATCCAAACTCTGGACTCTGTAGACTACTGACACCCTTTTCCACCATGATCTTCACGAATTAGCTCTCTTGAGTAATATTTGAACTTATAATTGCTTTGCACTCTTTCCATTTAATCTCATTCAACAGTCTTACTTTAATGAGCCTCAACGGTTGTTGATAGTCCACTAACTTCAAAATTTTTGCCATTGCTGTCAGTATCTCAAACCTTCATTTGAATTTCTTCATACCTTTGACACCACCGTAGCAACCATCTCTGCTGCACTCGAGTCTGCTATAACTTCCAGTCTGCACCGTATATTATAAGACATAATCTCCACTCTACAACCCTAGTCTTCACCAAGTCTTTTTTGTAACTTACAGTCTGTACCCAGATCTGATGCACATTATGCTTTACTATGTTGGTCCTCGTTTACAAGCTCAATCCTAGATCCTAAAGCCTTTATAGGTCTTTTGTTGCTCATTAATGTCTTAGGTGCTTAGCCAAAGTCCTTTGTAGTAGTCTGCATCTCATGGCTCACATGATGTCCATCATCTACAGCCATCTCCTCTCCAGCATCCAACCTAGACTGCAACTGCCTACTTGACTTCTACCCTAATGATAGGTATCGAATCCTCCAAAAATAATTACCCTCTCTAACTACTTGTGTAATTCGATGAGCGGGATCGTATCCATAGGGAATGGGTTAGATTTATTTCATAATGAATGTAACAAGGGGGTTTTGTTTGCGATTGATTACTATACTAATTGAAAAACAATTCAATGCAAGAATATGAAATAACAAAGATGAGAATCAAAATGTGAAGAATAGTCTAGTTGAAGATATTATCTCTATTTTGACTCAAGTATTGATCATCGGTCCATGAATAGTTCATATGCTCAAGAATAAATTGGTACGGTTGTTAACAACCCATCTCTTCTTAATTTATCGACAATTAGGAAAAGCTTGCTAAGAATTTCTTTTATTGAATGACAACCCTAGAGAAACTCTTAGGATTTTACCTTTCAATAACATTAAGTTCTAGAGAGATTACCAATTCTAGCCAACAAACTCACGAAGCGCGGTTCATTTAGACTACACATGTATTCTCTTAACAAAAACTACACTTTAGAACATTCAAACAATTACGGATTTGAAGTTTCTCAAAGTGCAATCGATGCTAATTACCACATCATTAGAATCATTCAAATAATTACGTATATGAGGTTCTAAATGGTTCTACATAACTTTGAGAATCAAACAATACGTCTATCATTCAATACGTCAAAGCAATGATAACAAGAACACACGGAGAATACCTAGATATTCAAGAACCATGAAATATATGAACTAATGGATCTCAAGATACATAGAAGAGTCAAAATATGAGACAATCTTCAACTAGATTGAGGTTTAGTTATGTAGTCTTGACAAAGGAGGGGTTGAAACTACCAAAACTTACCCTCAGCCTTTTCCAGAGCTTACTGAAATCACCCTCAGCCTTTTCCAGAGCTTACTGAGAATCGCCCTCAGCCTTTTTCAGAGCCTACTAAAAATCACCCTCAGCCTTTCCAGAGCCTACTAAAATTGGCCTCAACCTTTCCAGAGCTTGCTGGAATTCGCCTCAGCCTATACAAAGCTTGCTAGAATTGCTCTCAGCCTTTCCAAAGCATTCTCATTTTGAAGCTCAAAATTCTCCTTCGCCGCCTCCACAGCTCCCGCCTTTTTCCAGAGCTCTCTTTGTTTTGAATCTCGAATTTTTCCTCAGCCGCAGCCACCTCCACAACTCTTAGCCTTTTTCCCCCCTTTCTGAAAATGCCCTCTAGTGCTTTTTATATGGGGAATCTAGGTTACAAGGGCATAAAGGGAAAAGCTTAAAAATTCTACACATGTGGACTTTGGCTGCCGGCTTTGTGATGGAAAACTTCTCCTTTTGTACTTTATAGCTTCTTTTTAGATCCTTTTGTCTAAATTCTTCATTTGATATCCTTTAAGACAAAATGTAGATAAAATCAATCAAGTATGCTTCAATTTATCTCAAAAAAGTGGGAAGAATACATAAATAATATGATCATTATGCATGCTATCACCTAAATATACTAACTACATTGTGACTAATTCATCTTAGTTTTGTTTTATCAATTTCTATACAATTGGAGGGATTGCACATTCCTATCAATCTCCCCCTAAATTGATGCTAACAAAACTCCTATAAAAAACAACAAGATTACAACTTGATTACATTGTTTCCAAACAAAACAAAAAGAAAGAAAGAGTAGTAAAATGTTTACCCTTACCTTTGATGCTCCTTTCCCTTGCTGCACTGATGCCTTTGTTCCTTTTTTGATTCTTTTTTATTCTTGTGAGATCTTTCTTCTGATTCTCTGTGGTGTCGTCTATTTTCTTCATGAGACTGCTCCCCATGATGCCTTCGTCCCTTTACATACCTTTTCTTTTCTTGTTCAGAGGTATGTCTTCTCTTTGTTGCAGAAGAATTCTCCCCCTGAATCTCATATGGGATCCTCTACTGCTCTTCTATAGTAGCCCTGGGAGTCCACTGTAGCTTTTCTGCAGTCTTCTTCCCCTTTTTGTTAGCATTCAGGGTGGAGGTGAGTTCATCGAGGGTAGTTCTCACAGCCTTAAGTTCAGAGAGTATGTTCTTCTGAACTATTTGTAGTTTTGTTTCAAGGAGTCCAAATTTGGTGTCATTGATGCGAATGGTCTCATTAAGTTATTGTTGTTTGGTCTGCAGAGCATTGTTCAACTTCGTAGGTCACCTGTATGTTGGCTTTTGAATTTCTTGAGGTTTGAAGAACTCAATCTGTATTGTTGAAGGTTAAGGTTAAAGTCTGCTAACTAGATCTCTGAGGCAAGTTTAAAATAAAAAAGACACGGAAATAATCACAATTAGGAGTGATCATGGCACTGAATTTGATCAAACAGGAGTAGATGTTTACTGTAGTGATCATGGCATCAAACAAAACTTTTCAACACCTAGAGAACCTCAACAAAATGGTGTAGCATAGAGGGAAAATAGGACACTTATAGAAGCTGTTAGAACAATGCTTGTTGAAGCACAGTTACCAAAACGCTTCTGGGTAGAATCAGTAAACAGTGCATGCTATGCATAGATAATGAACAGGATGCAGACAAGAGCCCTGAAGTTGTAGAAAAGGATGAGCAGTCTACACACACTGAAGAGAATAATAATATAGCAGAGTTGGAGCAACCTACAATACAACAACAGCTGAAGCACACAACCATTGATCAAGACAAAAGGACATGGACCAAGACATAAACAAGACGACATCATTGGAGACAAGGATACACCTGTGCCTGTCTGCATGCTTCATATCAGAAATGGAACCAAAGGCAACAAATGAAGCTTTTAAGTGATCCAAACTGGAATGATGCCACGCAAAAAGATTTAAATGAGTTTTAAAGAAACAAAGAATGGTATCTAGTGCCAAGACCCAAGAATTATCCAATTGTTGGCTGTAAGTGGGTATTCAGAAATAGAACCGATGAAAATGGAACAGGGATCAGAAACAAAGTCAGGATAGTTGTAAAAGGTTACTCACGAGATGAAGGAATTGATTTTGATGAAACCTTTGCCCCTGTTGCAAGACTGGAAGCAATAAGAACGTTCCTTGCCTATGTTGGATACCAAGGATTCAAGGTCTATCAAATGGGTGTGAAAAGTGCCTTCCTCAATGGAAAGCTACAAGAGGATGTATATGTTGAACAACCTCTTGGTTTTGAAAACTTTGAACATCCTACAGGTTAGACAATACACTATATGGTTTAAAACAAGCTACAAGGGCATGGTATGAAACTTTCTCTCGACTTTTCTATTTGAGAATATTTTTTAGAGAGGAACGATAAATACCACCCTATTTCTTAAGAAACATTAAGAACAAATACTCTTAGTGCAAATTTATGTTGATGACATTATATTTGGCTACACTAATAACAAACTGTGTGAAAGATTTGCTACACTAATGAAATCTAAATTTCAAATGAGTATAATGAGAGAATATACTTTTTAGGACTTCAGGTACAACAGTTAGAAAATGGGATATTTATAAATCAAGTCAAGTACCTGAAGACCACAATCAAGAAATATGGATTAGGAAATGCAAGCCATATGAAAACCCCATGAGTACAGTCATAAAAATTGAGAAGGATGAGAGTGAAAAGGAAATAAGACAAATAATGTATAGAGGAATAATATGCTCACTATTATGTCTTACTACAAGCAGATCAGACATCCAGTACTCAGTCTGCGTATGTTAATGATATCAATATGATCTCAAAGAATCCCATTACACGCAGTAAAGAGAATCCCAAGATATCTCAAAGGAATTCCAGATCTGGGTGTATGGTATCCTAGGGAATTAGATTTTACACTAACAGCTTACTAAGATGCAGATTTTGCAGGATGTAGAGTTGACAGAAAAAGCACAAGTGGATCATGTCAATTTTTTGGTGCAAAACTAATTTCATGGTTCAACAAGAAACAGACCATAGTGCCAACCTTTACTGCAGAAGCAGAATACAAAACTGCACGAAGTTGTGCTGCACAAGTACTATAGATGAGGTCATAAATTGCTGACTATAGTATGATGTTTTCTAAAACTCCAATATTTTGTGACAACACGTATACAATTGCAATTTCAAAAAATCCATTTTTTCATGCCAGCACCAAGCATATTGATGTCAGATATCATTTTTTCAGAGATCATGTGCAACAAGATCACATTAAATTTGAATATATTCTAACAAAAAAACAAATTATAGATATTTTTACAAAGTCTCTTGATGAGAGCAAATTTATTCAATTCCGAGGTGAATTGGATATGATTGATTTAACTAAGTAAAATTGACAAAATGGTCGATTACTTTACTACACATGTGGAATACAAACCAGCATTATTCTTACTCTACTATATTTTTATTTTTGGCAAAAAAAAGTTTTAAAATTGATTGTCTAAAATTCCGCAATAGTCAAATCAATGAATGAATCTTCGCAATGGCTAGTTGTTAAATGGCAACAATAACTTTTTTAAAGAGTATAAATTTGAAAAAAATTTCAACCAAAAATATTTTTACTCTATCACTCTTACATTCTAATACTCTCTTTCTTGCGCTCTACTGCAAAACCCTAGTTTGTAAATTCTAAGAACTCTTTTTCACGAATTTGAAAATTCTCTTTGATTTCACTCAAAAATGGCCAGCACTCCATCTAATTCTGGTTTTAAGAGCAATGAAGCCCAACAAGAAGAATCGAATTACAGACCAGAGTGGTTCTTGACTTCGAGACATTGAGGTGTGAATTAGATGAAGTGAAAGAAATATACGAGCTGATTCAGGACGCAAGCCTCAAGTACTTTTGTGAGAAAACAAGCAGAATATATGACGAGGAGGTACTCGACTTCAACGAAAAGGAAAAGGTTGCAGAGGATTTTCAATTCATCATACACATCCACCCGACGAATTGGGATCTACATCACTACCAATGATTTCGAACAGTTCTTCAGAGTTCTAACCGAAGGACCTAGAGATATAACAATCTCTGTGGTAAATGATGGGAGACATGCAATGCTACGCAAGGATAGACCAGAAAGAAGGAATACGGACAATGAAGAAGCATTCTTCCAAAGCACACAAACTACTTTTAGACGTAGTCAAGAAGGTGATCATGTCAAGGGAATTCTCAAAGGATCAAATCACCTCTGACCAGTAAGAAATAATGTGTGCAATTCTCACCAAGCATAAACTCAACTGGGGCCAACCTGTTGATGTATGAACTGGCCAAAGCAGTAGAGGCTAGACAATCTTTTGTTTGGAAGGGTTATAACCATAATCCTCAAAGAAAAGCTCAAGCTTTCTGATAAGAAGGGAATGCCATGGACTATAGCTAAGTAGATAGATGTCCGGAAGATTAGGAAGCAGCCAATAGGTTTCTCAAAGAAGTCAGGAGCAATGCAGACCACAGCAAAGGCTATAGGCCGGCCTAACAAGAAGAAGTCTGAAAAGGCCAAGGGAAAGATGATAAAAAAGGCACTAGAAGCTAGACCGAAACAGACAAAGGAGATAAGGAGGAAGCTTGTCCTCCAAACCTCAGAAGAGGAAAAATATCGGAGTTTCCTACTACACAGCCTATAGAAATGGAGACAGAAGCACAGTCTCCACAAACAGAAGAGCAGAATGAAGCTAGTTCTCAAAGAACAACAACTATAGCAGTAATTGACGTATCATCCTTAAAGACCTTACCACCAAAGGAGCCAGATATTGCAGCACTTCATGACGCAAACATATCACTGAAGTATTGTAAGACTCGTGCTAATGAAAACCTTCAAAGCCTCATTCTGAAAGTTTAGAAAAGCTATCAGGAATTCAGAGAAGGACCACAAGCACAACTCAGATAAGAGTTAGGTGCACAAGGCTACACAAGAAAGAAGATTGAAGCCAAGCTCAGAAGGAAGCAATGATCCAAAAATTCATCACGTAGCACAAACTCCAGAGATGATAACGTGTTGTGAAATTAATGATCTATTAAGAGCACACATAGATGAAGATTAGTACAAGATTGAGATGGAAAGCATGTAAAGATGGTGCCTTGTATTACTCTCTTCATGGTACATGGTCTTGACATACATATATAAACCATACAAGTTTACAACATACCTATTTATAGGCTCAAAGGAAAGAGAAGTTACAACCAAACTTTGATTAGGAATGTGAATAGATAGAAGTTACACGAGACATAACTCTTATACATAATGGTGCAGGTTACAAGTAGAAAAGATGACATCTACACATTAAATTATTCATAACAAAATGACATTTGTCAAATTTTGGAAAACTTGAAACACAGAGATTGGTAGAAAATCTCAAGAAAATAAAGAGCAATCCCAAAAATAATATGACTAAATCAGCATCGTTCATCAAATGATCGTGTCAAAATATAACATGACGTTGTTGGACCGACATTGCCAAATTATGGAAAGTTAATACTATTTATTGTCAAAATATAAACTGCATTTGTTATATATAGCATGTTACATTGGAGACACTAAGGGATAAAAACGAGGTAACAAACTAAGAATGCAAATATATAAGATACAGTTATACATTAATAACATCGCACTATACCAAGAACACAGGTTATATATAGAATACAAGCGAAATGTCAGTACAACCTACTGGTGATGCATGGCCTCAACCTAACCCAACTCAACCCCCCAACACCATGGAGAGAAAATTAGGTGGTTCGATCTATTTGTATAAGCAAAATTATGCCAGTTACTATTCTGTTTACAATCTTTACAGAACAAATCCCGAACTCCTGCCGGAAAACACTATGTATCACCATAAATGTATATGAACAATCTACGATACATGACGGCGGACCTGGGGAAATTGGTACCTTGAAGTTCGTAACTGCTTGTACACAAAGTCTATGAACAACGCATGCTGCAAAGGTTTCCTATAAGAATAAATAATCGTTGTATTGGGGTTGGCACGTCTTCGACTTCAAGTAATGGAGTAGGTAGTGGTAGTTCCGAAGGTAAATAACGATGAAATGCATTGACAGCAGCAGCAACCCCATCTTCATTCTCTATCAATTTAGCTATTTCCACTGCTCGAGATTTCACCTGGGACAACTCAATGCATCAAAATTTAGACATGAAATTTGTCACTTATGAAGCAAAAGCACCAAAACCATGGCACGACTTATATTGCAACAATAAAAAATGCCGTCAATATAGAATAAACCTTTTAAACACATAAGTGCAATTAGTATGTTGAATGTATCAGTTAGAATATTTCGGAATGCGACTCGTTTAAGTGATATCTTCAAACATTATAGTATTTGGATGATTTGGGAACATCTGACTGATGTAGGCATTTAAGGTATTCTTCACTTTTTAAGTAACTTTTTTAAAACTACAATATCAATGTAACTAATTTTTAAACTACAATATCAGATTCAAGCTCACTTGAGGTATTCTTCATTTTTCCTCATCCCCTCTAGACTAAAACTAGTCATAACCAGAAACCAGGAAGCAGACTATCTATATACCAGAGTAATAATTAAAAATTTTGATGAATGGCATAAATAAGGAAGACCTTTTTGCAGGTCTCAAGTCATCAAGGCATAAACTGAATGAAACGATGAAGCGAGTTACCTCTGGTTGAAGCATGAAAAGAATAGCATCTGACAGGGATTTGACACTAAGCTCTGATATAGGTATAGGTTCTGGTCCAAGTCCTTTTTGATGAATTCAAAACGTCACATAGAGATTAGAGTCATTAAAGATGATGCCATAATAGCGGAGTAGTGGGTAATAACTAGGGATGACGTGGTCTGTTTCTTGTTGAACCATGAAATTAGTTTTGCACCAAAAAATTGACATGATCCACTTGTGCTTTTTCTGTCAACTCTACATCCTGCAAAATCTGCATCTTAGTAAGCTGTTAGTGTAAAATCTAATTCCCTAGGATACCATACACCCAGATCTGGAATTCCTTTGAGATATCTTGGGATTCTCTTTACTGCGTGTAATGGGATTCTTTGAGATCATATTGATATCATTAACATACGCAGACTGAGTACTGGATGTCTGATCTGCTTGTAGTAAGACATAATAGTGAGC
>LIEC01011435.1:77129-90522 GCA_001925005.1 Drosera capensis | reverse complement strand
AATCTAGCCACAATAACATTGCTGTTAAGTGGGTCAAAGGCGGAAGAATAAAGCTGTGGTTTCACGAGTAGAAACATACCACCAATAACAGGACTAGTGCGACAGCATTCGACCGGAACTATAATGCTTCAGATCACATTTTTGTACACGAGTGGAGACGATAAAACTAACATGCTGAGACGTCGGCAAAGGGGAAGAGAATCTAGCCACAATAACATTGCTGTTAAGTGGGTCAAAGGCGGAAGAATAAAGCTGTGGTTTCACGAGTAGAAACATACCACCAATAACAGGACTAGTGCGACAGCATTCGACCGGAACTATAATGCTTCAGATCACATTTTTGTACACGAGTGGAGACGATAAAACTAACATGCTGAGACGTCGGCAAAGGGGAAGAGAATCTAGCCACAATAACATTGCTGTTAAGTGGGTCAAAGGCGGAAGAATAAAGCTGTGGTTTCACGAGTCGAAACATACCATGAATAACAGGACTAGTGCGACAGCAGTCGACCGGAACTATAATTCTTCAGATCACATGTTGACAGCATGATGAGAGCCAAGAATTAACAGCATCCGGGATAGCAAAAGAACACCAACCCTCAGTTCTTCAGGTGACTTGGGTTCGAATTTGCGGTAGCAAAGCATCATACATCTACATTAACCAGAAGCAAGGCTTGATTTATTAACTCAATCCAATTACAGAACACGTAGATAATAATATGGCACAAGCTCCAGAATAGTTGATAAGGGAAGTCGAATTCGCATCATACAGAGCAGCGTCTCTGTTAAACTTTTTTTATGTAGCGCATTGTACCCACACGCATCCAGCTTGATGATCCATAAGCAAAAAAGAATCCTCTTTACGGTTGCGCGCTAGCTGAAAACAAACAGAAATCAGAATTCCAATGCTATGTCTGCATGAATATAGGGACATTGTATAATCATCGATATGCTAGATAAGTCTTACCCAGGAATGGCAATCAGACAACAAAGAGTGACAGAAGACGACTCTCCAACATCATAACATAAATATCCACTCAAAGGCGAAGTTACACCAAAGCATAGTTAGTATGGCCTCAGCATTTATTTCTCCATGTTAAATCATCCATCACAAAATATTCTTCCAACTTGGAAGGATTATTTTGATATCGGAAGAATAGTATTCACTGCTTATCTATGCTCCGATTGACTTGTGCGTCTGTCAATGGTTCCCATAATGCAAGACTTCTGCGCAGACCTATGTTAGCAAATATCAGCCAATGAGAAATTGAAAAGCAAAGGGTGAATGAAGCAGCAAATAACAAGCTAAAATCTTATGCATTATCAGGGAAAAAAAAGGAGGGTCCCAATACGGCAATTGTCATTATCAAGTAGTTTATCACTAAAGGGAGCAGACTAAACTTTGTTTGTTTTCCTATGTCCTTTTGGCAGCTATTTGTCAAAGACCATTAGATACTCTTATTAGGCACTTTAACGTCTTAAGACACTAATAAATAGACCTCTTTTTTTCCTCATTTTCCCTCAGATCTGAACCGATCGATCAAGGATCAATCAGCCTGAACAGCAACAATGAAGGTAAATTCACTTATTCTCCACTGAACCTCAACAACAAGAAAGAGATCGAGCTCAAATCAGATTGTTTCGTCTTTGCTGCAGTTTTTAACTTGGATGCACAGGAAGTTACGACAAAGTAACGGGGAAGCACTCAAGGAACATCCCCTTGGTTAGTCCTCTATATATCTATCATTTTCTGGTTTTGATCACACGAGCAAACTAGCAATGGTTACAAAATCAAATAATGTCTAAGAGCTTGGAAATCAGTAACTATGGATCTACTAAAGATGATTATTGTTGAACACGGTCCAACTCCTTTCCCTCTCTTCTTCCTCCTCTCCACCGTCGCATATGTTTATTGCTCTTATATGTTTCGCATGTGTGGTTCTCTGTGAACTCATTGCTTACATAGCAACAACCTAGAAATTGCTATATGAAAGCCATCTATGTTCTTTGTGAAGGGGACCGAAAGAAATGAAGAAAAAATATTTTTTTAATATAAAATTTTTATCTATCATATTATATATTTTATGTTATGGCAAAAGAGAATTTGTAGCATGACACATCTAATAATAGGTGTGTCAAGGGAATAAATCAAGGGAGATCCAATGACCCCGAACAGTCCATCAAATTGGATGATCAAGATTAGATCTCAAAAAAAAAAAAAAAAAAAACATCAACACGAGTCTTATTTCCCAGAATGCATCCGATCCTTTGTCTTATTTCCCAATCTCGTCACTGCTACATCATGAACTAATTAGGGCTTCAAGCTTAAGACTCTTGAGATAATTCACCATGAGGCAGCAGAACTCTCTTAACAGAACAACTCAAAAGTTGATTAAGGATTGATTAAGCTAGATCTTCAATTGAAAGTTGAGGGCTACTCCAAAAAAATTCCTTCGATTTTCCAAACTTGTTCAAAACTGAATTCAGCAATAGGAGAGACGAGGAATCCGATACAAATGAAAAAGCAGACAGTTCTCGTGTTGTTTTTCTTTTTCCCACTACTTGTGAGATCTAATCTTAACCATTCAATTTGATGGACTGTTTTGGACCATTGGATCTCTCTTGATTAATCCTTTGACCCAACTAACATTAGGCGTGTCATGTATAACACTGAAAAAGGAAAATAAATGCAAGTGAGTCTTGAGTTGAAAATCAATTCCATTCTTCCCTGCTCTTCTCTCGTTTTCGCTCGTAACTAGAACTCACAAGCAAAATGTCGCAACAAACTTCATTGTTAACTTACTTGCAGGGCGGCCTTCACTCGATAATCAGAAAGTCTTCCAAAAATGCAATAGTAGTGGAACCTTGAGACAACCTCCAAGGGTCAGCTACTCAAGAATCTCATTTTCTGGCATCGAAGTAGCAAGACTGGACGACCTGGAGGAAGAAGCATCGACAGAACTTTCTGATCTTTTCCATGGATTCCTTGCGATTGGTACACTTGGAATAGACACAGTCATTACAGAACCTGAGACACCGAAATTTGTTTTGGACGACTTAAAGCAAATTAATGATGAGCTCGCAAAGGTGCTGGGAGATGAAGCTAAATATGAGTGTTGGACAGAATCCTCAAGGAGAAATAGCCTTGTCAGCAATGGTCGAAGCAGCCACGCCAGCAGCATTACTCTCAGCAATGGCCGAAGCAGCCATGCCAGCACGATTACTCTAAGTGGCAAGTCTATGGAAGATACATATAGCAATGTGGTTGGAACAATCGTCTGTCCACTTCAAGGTTATCTTTTGGGATCAGGAGTTGAGCTTCCAGAAAAAACCAGCAACACTCGCCAAGAAGAGCACAGGACATCACTGCAAGAGCTATTTCAGAGACAGAAGGCAGAAGAGAAGTCAAGAACTAAAGGGGAACGAGCAGAGAGGCACATACACAAAGAAGGGGAGAAAACTGCGCTCAATATCTTGAAAAGGATTCTAAAGAGAAAAGATCCCAAAGCTTCCTCAAAAAGTTCATCAGCAAATAATCCAGTTAGTCACGAAGATGTTGCGCCAGACACAAAACTACAGAAGGTACAAATAGTTCCAGTTCTCATATGAGTTTTAACTTGGCCAACTTCAAAATTTCAAAATGGAATTAAAGAACTTAAATCATTTTACCCAGTGCTAAAAGACACTCCTATTTAGATCAAAGTCTGGAAAAGAAGGATGCCAACAGTCTTATCTCACAAACCAAGAGGCTCTTTTGGCATGAATTATACCTATTGCTAAATAACATTGACAGAAGTGTCTGATTCCTAGCCAAGGTTACTATTAGAAAGAGATGTTTCTGTCATAATTTTGAACTAGTTGACCAGTAGTTAAAAAACTTACCTAATACAGAGTCACCCAAACTAAGTCATAACTTGTCACAATTTGTTATGGAAATGGATTCATCAAAGTGGCAAAATACCAAACACTAAAAGGAATGACAATCTCAAAAATGAAATAAAAAGCATCTTAATGTAATTGGCAGCTGAAGCTGCAATACTCATCATTTCCTGACACATATCTGCTAAACGAACAAAAAGCAACTCACTAACCAATTGCTTGTTTTTTAGTCATTGGAGTCGCCCAGCTAAAATAAAAAATAAAAAAAATCCTGGTGCTTAGTCATTAAAGATGAAGTCAAGCAGATTGAAATTCTAATCATGCTGAGATAACTATCACTGTAGATATATAGCAGGATGACTAACCAATGGCTCGTTTCATTTCTGTCTTTCGCCATTTAGCTCTCATGCACTCCAAGTCGCCCCATTTGGGTGACAACCTGAGGAAAGGTTACTACCTTTCAAAAAAAAGAAAAAAAAATGCATATAAGAAACCCTTGCCCCAGCCCCAAAAAAAAAAGCATCCATTAGTTAATACTCATCAAGCATCATTTCGATGCATGCAGATCATACAAAAATTCCATCAGAAAGTGCACCCAGAAAGGCCAGTGCCTGAGAAAAAGTTAGACAGGCCTCATAAGACAAAAATTAAGACTATAATCTCCAACCATCTGGGCTACAATAATGGAGGACAGACAGCACCAGATAAGGACACTGCAATGCTCACTGAACACCTGATTCACATGAGTAAGATACAACGCTCTAAGAGCAACCCTCCTCCATCCCAAAGTATGGTCCCGGTGAGGTGCTCAAATGAGACAAGGGAGTGCTGGGTCAAAACAGATGCAGACTGTAAGTGTTACCCATCTCCTTTTAATTTTCTACTGCTCCCTTCTTGCTCGATTGTTATGCGGCGATTCTTGGAATGACTAAGTGCCTCCCTCAGAACCTGTATGTTTCTAGACAACAGCTGCAGTACTCTATGGGCCTCTCGCTCGGCCTTCTGGTATATAACTTCTACAAACTGTTACTGATTATTCATCTTGCTACCTATCCAGCAAATGAATCTAGCATCAGATGCAGATACATTGGAAAAGATATATATATCTAGGCTTCTGGCCAAATTTCATCAAGTCAAGCAAAGTACAATACATCGTTATCTATGTTGTACAATGCAATTCTACTAGTGTTCAGCTTATGATATTGCATCGAATTTCTATCGGACTTCTAATAGAGTTCTCCCTTACACTACAGATCTAGTGCTGGAGCTTTAGAACGCATGAAGAAACCGTGACCTGGGCTGCAGAATAATTGGTATACGTGATGTTGCACCTTTATATAATTTGTTGCTGTTATGTGTGCCGTTTTCTCAGGTTTGAAATTTAATGTAAACTAATAAGAGGAACTCCTCTTCTGAACCAATGTCTTTCACAATTATTATGATACTGTACCTTCTCAACAAGGTCACATGCAGTAACTTTTAGCTCTTTTTTTCTTTTCTTTTTTTGGGTATGGATGTATCGTCTTTTAATCGCTAGACAGGAAAGAAAAAGGCATGGATCCATCATTCTTCTGTATTAAGAACTCATATTGTCACTCTTTTGAAGGGATGAATGAATCAGCAAGAGCAACTAAAAATGCTCAACCTAGAAAGCAAATATGCATTGCGGACTACCTTATGTATTTAGCCGATTGAGGGCCGAGGCCAAAACCATAACTTATACTAACTCATTCGTTTTCTTTTGCGGGGAAAGAGTGAAAAATCCGATCTCAGTTTTTCATCTTGAAGTTCTTGGTAGCTAAGTAGCTAGGTTGAGTGTAGAAATGGGAGATCTTCATTGATAGAGAAGGAAAACATCTTTGTTAATTCTTCCGGCCATCATTCTTGAAACAAAAAGCTTCATCATCCTGTTTCTCGGTAGATTATTTCAAGTCTCTAGGATTACATAGCAAGAAGAACAAAATGAGAAATAATGAGAAAGGAGGAAAAAGATGATAAAATAATTTAATTATATTAATATAAATTGCTTACTAAATCAGGAAAAAATTAAAATGTTACAAATAAATTAAGACTGACCAAAAAGTTACAAATAAAATGAAACGAAAAAAATATATAGCACTGCTTTTGACGTATCAACCAATAGGTCATCACTTCAAATATTTGAAACAAATAGTTACAAAACTTATTTTATCTATCAAATAACAGATCAAAGAGACGTTCCAATTCGTTACACCCAATTCCATTAGCATTTAGAGCTCGAACGGACAACAATGACATAACTTAATCGATAGATCTTTCAATTTCAATATAGGAGTATCAATTTTCAAATAATTGGATAACCGAAAAGGTTAAAAAACCCATAAAACCGAAACAAAAAGGAAACCAAGCTTATGGATTTTAACAAAGAGAACACTGACATCTAGTAACCAGAGCATTGAACGTGTTAGTACCAAAATCAAGAACCAAAACAGATTAAAGCAGATTAAAGCAGAGATCACATAAATGTTAGGAAGGAAATAAAATTGTGTTTAGACTATGACCAGATCGCCAAAATAAAACTATATAAAACCGAATAAAATGAAAAAATATGAATGAGCCAGTGACATCAGCCAAAAACCAGTAGGCTACTGTCAGCTGGAATGTCCAAATGCTTTGAAACAAAAGATCTCAAGTACCATACCCAAAAAAAAAAAAAAACAGATCTCAAGTAAATAGATAGAACTGTCTATCAATACAATAGAGCATCTAATGGCATATAATGAGAGATCATTCAAGAATAATGGATTTTTATCCACATGTTCATCATGAGAAACCAAAATAACTCTTTCTAAATTGTTTCTAAGCACCATCAGCTCAAACGATGCCTTACTCACCGTCTCTGATACAGAACATGACATCCCTCCAAATCCATTTCTTACTGTATCTCTATGAGTTCCTTATTCTAATACTTTGATATGTATCTGCATATGAAACTTTGATGCTTTTTAATTTTATTGACGTTCAATTTTGAATTATTCTGTCATTTAATCCATTAGCCATACAACAATCTAGGTATTCCTATCATGGCGAGGGCTTAGACTCTATAAAGAGAGCAAGATGTGTGCGATCTTGCCCTTATTACACACAAGGGAGTCGCTATTTTCCGATGCCCTCATCAAGATGATTCATTATTAATCATCGGATTAAATGTCTAGAGCCTCCCTATACTTGAAAGATATTTACAGTCAGTGAGAAAGCACCTGAACTTAATTTAAATGGAGATGATGGACCAAGAGCACGATCAGTGAGAAGGAAAGGTATGAAATACACAGTCCGTGTCAGAAATGTAGAAGTTAACGATGAATCACTTAATGGTGGTGATGATGATGAATGAGAGCAAAGTATCTCCAAGATAATAACAAAGTCATAGAGATTGACCATAGGCAAACAAAGTTCTGAGACAAGCATTGCAAAGAAGACAGGAAAAAAAATACCAACTCTTACATTTCTAGTTCGGAACTCTATGGTGTAATTCATATAATCAAATTTAATTAGACTACAAGCCGCAGAGTGAGTTCCAATGAAAAATCTATTAAATATGAACAAAAATTAGCCTCTGATCATTCAGAGACCTTAGATCGGGGAAGAACATCATTCCATCGCCATGGACTACATGATGCAGAGGCCATACATTATGGGAAGCAATGAACACAAAAGGGTCCAAAGAAGCAAGGATAAGGTCACAAAATAAAATAAAATAAAAAATCAGTCTCCTAATGACGAGGGTCTTGCAACAACCGGGGGTGCTTCATCAGCCATATCAAGCAAGATCATCAGTTATTCCATGAGAATGCATAAATAATGTGGTCATCAAATCAAAACAGCACAATTTAAGATTCATCATAAAACAGATAAGCCATAATACATTCGTTGCTTGTCAATTGCTCCATAATTTTAACAAAGTAAATGACCGGAAAATAAGAAGAAAGTAAAGCAACGCTTGATTGCTTCCACTTGTACAACATAATGAAATAACTCAGCTGACTCAAGGAAAAAGACTCAATGTTCAAAAAAGTGAATAATGTACAGAGCTAACCCAGCCAGTGATAAAACTGTATTGACCATAATCCTAACCAGCACTGAGAATAATACCAGTGGAAGTTATTATGGAACCTTCTTTAGCTTATCCTCATATTTCAAACTTCTCTAGTGAAATGTGCAAAAAATTAGGGTTATTCAACTACTCACCGACTAGCACATGAGTTATGACAAGGCCCTTTTCGCTAACAATCATATTTGACAAGGTTTGACACCAAATTAGTTATCGATGTCAGGTTGACAGTTCATATTAGAGATTCTCAATTTTTAAATAATGATTTTGACATATGGAATATATGCTCTTTTGAAAGTATGTCTTGGTCATCAGATCAATTCTTAAACATTCCAAAAAAAAAAACTCTCAATTTGAGAGGTAATGATTTGTAAATGCTAAATAGTGATATTTCAATGCCCGAAATGGGATCCTTTGGCTATTAGTACACTGAGTTCAGCCGAATCTAGATACATGCGACTCTCTCCGCTCCATTGGGATGTGTATGTGTGAGTAGGGTGTATGAGAACATAAAAAGGTAGTTCAATTCCAAAAGAATCAGAAGTGAATATATATAATTTTTCCCTTGTCAACCAGTTTCACCATAGGCATCTCTACTGTTGGTAACAACTAAAAGTATGAGCCTAATAGGGGCATATAATAGGAAGTGTCTAACAACTAGCTAGAATCTAACAGCTAAGAATAACGTAATGGTAGTCCCTGCAGCTAACCTATTTGTATGAAATGACACTTCACTCAATAAAAGCACCCAACTATTATCTTCAAATGGACCAGATATGCTACAAGCACAGTAACCAAAGGATACAGGTTTAGTTCAGCCATCTTAAGTAAAAAAAAAAAAAAAAAAGAACGAGAAAAGTCGCTTAGAAGTCAAAAGGACAAATACAGCATTAGAACGACATGGCAAGTAATACAGAAAACCCCAAAAATCTTGTTCTATACATGTATTATAGGATAAAAAAGGGATTGCTTATATAATTAGAGATATTTCACCAGCGAAAGACAGAAAATCCATCAGCCGAAAGTTGTGGTCCGTGTGACTAAAAGAAGATCCAAGCAGGTGAAACTTGGCACACATCTCCATTACCTTTACAAGGCTTGAGTATAATCCATATGTAAACCATGTGTGGTCCATGTACGGTGACAAATTTCCGGCAAAATCCGAACCATAATCATAGTTCGAATATCATCTACAGACCATAGATACACACCGGAGCAAGGGATCAGAATGAGCTATACCCATAATAGATAAGTAAATCGTGCAAAGACAAAGATCAAACAAGCATACTTTCCATCATTCGGCTGCGCACAGCACTAATCAAACAAATCGATGCCATAAAAGAGGATCCATCGAATTTCAGTCCCCCAATCAGAAACCCTAACCCAGAGATTATTACCTGGCTGAACTTGAGGGCGTGGTGTTCGCCAGCGAGCTGGAGATTCCCGCTGACGAAGACGAGGACTCCGCCGGCGGCGCCGGAAGGCTGGCAATCGACGGTGGTGACGGCGTGCTGGCACTGCTGGAAGCGATCTTGATTTGAGTTTAGGTTAATAATCCAAATTTATATTATCATTTATTAAAAAAAAAATACCAAAATGCTCATGACACGAATGCTAAACTAATTATTCCGCGTGGCAATGCTAAACGATCCCATCCTAAGTGAAGCTATGTGTGTTAAAATTATATGAATTTTATTATATATAATATTTTTTATAATAGTAAAATTTATTATAATAACAAAAAAATGAATTATTAAAATATATTGTGATAGATGAGATAAAATTAGATAATATTTTTTTATGTGAAAGATTAAAAAAAATTCATTTTATTTATTTTAAGACATTTCAAATAAAAAAATAATTTCAATTAATTTGAGACGAAAATAATATATTTTAATAAAACTCGTAAGAAAAAATTCAGACTCAAAAGGTTTTGAGTCTTCGTTGAACATAGAAGCTCAACACAAGCAAATAATGCCCCACTAAAGTAACCTTGAATACATGAATCAACAACCATAGCAAATTCATACTCACCTACTGCACCTTCACCCTCGCAGATAACATATATTCATCCATGAAGTGGATGGCAGTGCTCGTTTAGAGAATAAGTAATCAACTGATAAAATCTTGTAGAAACTAACATCTCAAAGAACACGCCTGAGTCGACATGATCAGTTATGGAAACATGGCATCCACTGTGGTTCTTTAAATAGAAGAACCAATGTTTAAATAAAAGGAAAACAAAGAAGGGTTCCAAACTTCCAGGTAGCACCAGAGTCCAGGAAATACTGTGGGGCTATATCCTACGTAGTTATTATCTGTGTATAAGCTATACTAATCGGTCTCTCAAAGGCCTAGAAAAAAAAATGTGTGACTTACACCCAATATGGCAAAGACATCTGCACAATCCATATGAGTCGCTCTGACCTCTTTAGCAGTAGAAGCATGAAAGTAAGAGAGAGATGTTATGTACACTGGAGCTCTCACTTTGGAAGCCTATGCTATAATTTGTCAGCAATTCGCCCTAAAGCGTCAGCAAACTTGTCAAGCACTGCAACCAAACTACTAGCATGGTCCTTCCGCTCTTCCCTATCCAACTTCAATATCGTGTTTTGGGCTTCTAACTGGGCATTGAGGATCTTACCGTTCTTTTCCAACACTTGGATCAGTTGATCCTGCAAGTCAGCTGCTTCAGCATCCCCTTCTGAGGAAACCCGTTTCCTCTTTCTTCCATCTTGAGACGTTGATCCGAACTCAGCATTCTTTGATGGTTGCTTCTCATTTCCTACCCAAGCAAAATATCCATATACAAAAATTATATTTCCTTCCAGATCAATCATGTCAAGCATGGACAGAAAACTAAGGCCGATATATGCATCAGAGCGAATCCTTGGTGCCAAACTATTAGGAGTGTTACGACACGCTGCCAAGTAAGACCATCCAACTAGAGTTACACTTTTCTATATGTCAGACTCATTCAATAGTTTCTACGCCTCTCAATCTGAGAATTTGATTGGATGTCGCAGGTATTATGAGGCAGGAGCACGCCATCAATGATTTCTAGAATGAAAAAACATGTTCTTACTGCTTGAACTTCCAAAGGGTTTCTGCTGTTTGCTTAAGTATAGATGCGAATGCAAGCCAATATAAAGACGTAAAATGAAAAAAACCGTTGCCAACAAATTTTTTTTCCAGAGATATATGGGCGAAAAAGTAGGAGGCATATGGACAGACTACATAGTACAACAGATTTTTTGTTAGGTAAACCTTCCAATACTAGATTGTCAGCAACAGAAGACCCCTAGGTCTTAAAGTCAAGTTTCCACATCTTCGTAGCAGAGGAGCCTGAACCAAGCATAAGTTAGTTCGATCCACACAACTAATTGGCATGCACAGCAAACAATCTTAATCAAGTTCTAAAGGTGATGTATAACTCTATTTCAAACCGTAAAAAAGCTATATCCAGCAGAGAGCAAAAGCGCATGCCTAGTCCTCATCTTAAAACCATTTAGAAACATTAATCTTCAACACTCTGATCGAGTTATTAGGGCCATCCGGTTTTGGGCCTAGACACAGCAAATAGCAAAACCAACTCCCCCAAATCAAACTAAGCCAGTACAACCCCAAGAGTAAGGCAAAAATGATTACAAGAACAACTTCACACATCAACTGTATCTAGGTTCAATCTGTAAAACCCAATACTTCAGGACATGAAAAGGCAAAGCCAACAACCCACACAATATCTCAAGAAGGGAGTAGTTGTTAAAGAAGGAAAATAAAAGAAAACATGGAATTGTGATTATTTAACAAGAAGCAGACCTGATAAAAGTTAGCATTGGCTAGTAGCGACGACAACGACAAAGTATCATGGCATAGACAATGCCACTAAACTTCGATGTGCCTATACAACTTCTGCCAGAAACAAACTGCTTTTGCAATATCCAGCTGAAAAAAAACACATGTTTAACATGGAATCACACTAGTGCTTTACTGCTTCCTCGCTATCAAAAGGGAGCTTAAACTTAAAGTACAGCTAGTGACATGAAGAAATACTCTCATAAGTATATTGTATATTGCGGCAGAAGCAGAACTATAAGCACCACGACATAACAAATGCATGGTCGTGACGACGAATTCACTAATTCTAACAATAATAACCTTATTCCAGAGAGCCCCACAACCAATAAAGTAGTAGATTATATAGAAACCAGAATGATACAAAAATGAAATGGGCAATCAATAATTGTGCCGAAGAAAAAGAATGAGGGTCCTAGAAAGAAGAAAGCATACCTTGATCTGTCCCTCTTCCACTAGTAAATGCTTGGTACTGCTTCTCTACACACACACAAATGGAAATCAATCATCGAACAACAGCAAACACCACCAACCACACCATTCACCAACTTATATTATTATTCTCAATTCTGGAAATCAAAAGCAAAAGCAATCTCCTTCACCGGAAATGGGCATCGGAACAACAAATTCAGCAGCCGCAGCCAGCGGAACATCAACATCCTCCTCCATAGGAGACTTGGGCGGCATGGATTGCTCAAAGTCGGAGAACAGCCCATCAGCAGCAGCCGCGCTCCTACCACTATCGAAAACCAGCTCGGTGGTGGTGGTTTGGGCATCACCCTCAACCGCAGCGGCAGCAGCAGCAACCCTGTCCCCTTGATGATCCATTTCATCATCAGAAATTGCGAGAGCAAGAGCCAACCTGGGAGTGAGAGGTGCTCCCTCGGTGGTGGTCTCGGGTGGCAAACACGCTCCTTCGAGAATATCATAGACCTCTTTATCGAAGAACCCGGGCAGCTTCCTCTCCCTCCTGAGATCATTCCTCATGACCCAGAAGGATTCGGACTCGTCCCTCCCCGCCTGAGACTCCCACTCCTTGATCTTCTTGAAATACCCCGCCAGGTTGCTCCACCGTTTCCTGCACTGGACGGTGCCTCTGTTCACCCCGTGCCTCTTGCAGTAGCTGGACACGGAAGCCCACTTGGGCTCCACCTGATGCTGATGACCCGATGGCCCGAACCCCAACCCGGCTGCCCGCCCTCTCCGGACCCTATTCTCGGCCACCCTCTTTCCCTGTATCAGCACCAGGATCTCCTGCCGAGTCCACCGCGGAAGTCTGGGGACTTTACTCCCCTCATCTCCTCCGCCGCCGCTGACGCTGACAACAGTGTCGTCAGGGCCTTTGGTGAAGGGGGGGACGGAGTCAGAGTCGCCGCCGTCAACGGTGGGGGCTGATGAGAGGAGGGTCAACTGCTCCAGAGCCATGGGAGAAAAAGGGTAACGGAAACGGAGTCGCGTTATTGGATAACGATGTTCCGTCAGATAACGGTGTGCTGTGGGTGGGCCGTGCTGTTCCGTTAAGGGCAGAGGAAGGGAGGAGGAGGAGAATTGGGGGATTTGGGGGAGGGA
>LIEC01011435.1:9546-76917 GCA_001925005.1 Drosera capensis | reverse complement strand
TTTGTTTTGGGAGCTTAATTTGAGATTACGAGGTAGGGTTTAGGGCTGATTATCTGCTAATAAAGATGTCTATTGTGATTGCTGCTATAATTATGGGGGGCTTAATAAGTGGTGTGGTTGATTGTTCTGATTAGGAGGAGGTATGGGAGGGCGGGTTACTTTGTTGATTTTGGATATCCAAAGGGTATCCCCTTCCTTGTATTTTTGGTTTGTTTTTTCTTTCCAATTCTCAACTTCAATGAAGGTTTCTCACACAAATTTGAGATGGATCAATTCTCCTTGAGATGTCGTGTCATCTAACATATATATGGAGGTAATTATTATAGGTGTGGCTATTGATTAGTAACATATTATGCGGACAACAATGGTTTTTGTGGGCGGTGCTATTTATATAAGTCTCTAGATATATACAAATAACAGTGACGAAGTTAGAAATTTAATTCTACCATCATCGTCTTGTAAAAAATATAATATATTGATTTAGACTGTATTTTAATCATCCTTTATAGTTTTGTGAGAGAAAGAAATACAAAAAAAAAGACAATAAAAAAATATATGAATTATTTGATGTGATATAAAACAAAAAAATAGGGTTATTTTGATAATTTTATAGAAAAAATTATGAAAATTCTCAATATCATTTTAAAAACTTATTTTTAAGAAAATATCATTAAGGAAATTCTATTCCCACAAGATATTTTTTTACAAAAAAAACCAATCCTTTTTTAATTTGTTCTTTTTCTTATTTTTTCATTTTTATAATAAAATCATGTTAGTGATAATGATGATGTGATGATGGTGAAAATGAATTAAAAAAACGTGTTGGTGTTCCTGGGATTGGTAGGGAAATGGGTTAATGTGAGGGCAAACAACGTGTTGATGGATTAGAGTAAGAATAAAAAACATAAGATCTAAACTTGGTTGCACTGTTCGATTTTGCTTTGATTTCAATCCCTCTGTTCGACTGTATTGGTGGATCAGAGTTTCTTCAATTGAGGTTTGATTTCAATTACTTTTAACTTCATCAAACTAGGATCAGAACTTAAAGCTCTTACTTGATTGCATTGTTCGATTTAGATAAAGCTCAATTAATGGAGTTTTGTTTTGTTTGTGTGTTGATTTAGGATAGATTCTAGGGATGTGATTTTGTTGAGTGGAAGCGTTGTGGGAAATCGAAGTAGAAAGGGTGATTGAGTTGGATTCGTCAAAATTACTTTAGGCCTCGTAGTTCAGTTGTAAACTGTTGAGGATATGTGTGAGCAGGTTTACCCACATCGACCATGGAGAAAGAGAAAGAGTAGAATATATATATGAGGAACCCATAACCCATCAGCTTAGGCTTTTGGGTTAGCAGTTGGACCCAGTCCATATGTATATTCTACTCAGGTCCGGTTTGGACGTGGTTTCTCCCTTGGGCTCTCCCCAGAATCCTAACATAAACTTGATAATATTAAATTGGGAGCTTGAAGTTGAGTTTTGATAAGTTAAACAAGTTACTTTTTGATCGATACCTTGCTCGGAGAAAGGCGTATTGCTTACTCCATAAGTACGTCATGTTCCAATACTAATACGTCTGAAACTTGTATAATTGAAATAAACTAATTTTAATGTATTAGATTTTGCATAGATATATTAAATTTTACACAGACATACTAGTTTTATTTAAATGAAGACGCATTAGCATTCATCAATTTGCTTATGCGTACTAATTTTTTAATGTATATAGTCGTACTACCTTTTGTTTATGTATATTAGATTTTTGAAAAGATATTAATATTCATCAATTTGGTTAAGCAAACTAATTTTTCAATATGCATAGAAGTACTAGTTTTTTGTATAGGTGGACTAGTTTTTCAATTTGCATAGACATGTTATTTTTTATTTAGATGTACTAGTTTTTTAATTTGCATAGACATGCTAGTACTTTTTTTCATACCCATACTATTTGTGTTTTTAACTAGACATACTAGTTTTTTACACAGACGTGTTAGTTACATTTCTAACTAGACATACTAGTCTTTTAATTTCTATAGATGTACTATTTTTTGTTTTGACATATTAGATTTTTTGAAAATGTATTAATATTCATGAATTTTCTTAACAGTATTAATCTTTTCTCATGGGCGTATTACTTTTTGCACAGGCATACTAAACGTGCTAACTTTTTTGCACATGCATATGAGTTGTATTTTTAACTAAGCGTATTACTTTTTTTTGCGTAGACGTACTAGTTGCGTTTCTAACTAGATATACTAGCTTTTAAATTTGCATAGACATATTATTTTTTATTTTTTTTTTGAAAAAGCATTAATATTCATCAATTTGCTTAGAAATACTAGCTTTTTTTTCCATGTGTATTACTTTTTACACAAGCGTACTAAATTATATACATGATGTGTTTTTATCAGACGTATTATTTTTTTGTATAGATGTACTATGATGTACATGATTTGTTTTTCATTAAACGTATAATTTTTATTTTATTTTTTTTACAAGCATACTAAATGATGTACATGATCTGTTTTTCGTTAGGTGTATAATTTTTTATTTTTTCACAAACATATTAAATGATGCACTTGATGTGTTTTTCACTAAACGTGTTTTTTTTTTTTTTTGCATAGGTATACTACATGTGTTTTTCACCCGGCGTAATACTTTTGTAGACACAGATGTACTAGATACATATTTTCTAGATGTATTATTTTTTTGGCACGGACATATTAGATTAGTTTTTCACTAGGCCTATTACTTTTTTAAAAAAAACTTTTTTCAAAATTATATTTGTTCAAAAAATAATTTTGAAATAATCATGGTGAGATATTTATTTCGGAATCCAACAACCTTTTATTATTAATAGAAGAGAAAGTGTCAAGATACATGATAATTTTTTTCAACAAAACAAAAAAAAATTAAGTAAATGTTAGATTGCTTGACACATTTTTAAGTTTTAATTTATGCTGAAGAAAGCATTAGATTAAAATTTAGATAATATATTTTTTTTTTGCAAAACTTTTTTAAATTAAAATTTAGATTATGTCGTTCAAATCAGACATACAAACGTTTAATATAATACAAAAACGGGTATATTAGAACTCCAAATCTTAACAAATTAACCGTCTGAGCAATATTATTTGTCTCAAAAGATACCCATAAATAACAAAAACTATGAAATAACTTTCAACATCGATAAGTAATCCCCAACCATTCCTCCTACTTCAGATAGATTCGGGGTATTTCCTTGTAACATTTGCATCACATGTAGACAATCCCCTTCTATAATTTTATCCTCGAAACTTAGCAATTGTGCTAATTGGAGTCCCTCCTTCACTGTCAAGATTCACAAACTGCAATAACGAATCTCCTATTCATACATTTCCTAGAAATATCACTCGTAAGTGTTGTCGCATACTAAATTGGATCCCTATTGATTAATCATAGCAATGTAGCATAGCAGTCAAGGATCGATCACATGAAAAACAATAATTCAATTATTTATTTGACTTAACAGAGGTGATTAATTCCTGAATTAGGAGGTGTTGTAAGAATTGCATTTAATTTAAACTAATTAAAATGAGTTAATAATTAACTAATAAGATTATGAAAATTGTTTGTTTGAGATTTATGTGATAAAAATAGTGTAGAGTATATAGATTTCCTAACATGGATCAATCATGAACATTTTCCAATTGCATTGTAAACTGATAAATTAGACACATCACATATTGAGATATTTATGATATATATATATATATATATAATTATTTAAATGAATAATGATTAATTTTAATTATTTCTTTTATCTCATAAAAATTATACTGACAAATACCCTGAGACATTGTTTTCTTGATCGGTGTTCAAAACAGAGCAGAGTTCGAGAACAAATCAAGAGCACCTGAAGCTCGGCTAGTAAATCCGACATCTTCCCGTTCTTGATGAGGATAGTACTCGCATAACCTTATCAAAAAAAAAAAAAACAACAACCAGTAGTACTAAGAAACAAAACAAAAAAGACATTGTATAGGAGGTGAATTGAGATGGTGAGAGAGAAGTGTACCAGCTCCAACGAGGATTACGATCTTCGATACTCCCATACCAGCTTGAACCGCCATATTTGCCGGCGATTGGTTTGTTGATCCATTCACCGATCGCGGGAATCTGTGAACGGGAAAATTGGAAGCTCGTGTTTAGGGTTCCGTCAAACGAATTGGGTTGAATGGTGCGAGAAGAACAGAGGGCAAAAGATGGTTGATGGGAATCCACGACTAACACAAGCGACGACGACAGTTTCCATGCAAAACACCATCAAATTATCGCACGAGTCCGGCTAATTGTGGTGGTGATTCGACCTCAAATCTGTTATCCACACCTGCAAATTCCATCGAACCTCTTGCCAATTTCGATTTCGTGCACAAATTCGAGAGGTTAGGGTTCATGCAAACTCAAGTTCGATTTCGGTGTTTGATTTGTGTGTTTTTTTTGTTGTTCATCATAATTTGACGTAGTTTAGGGTAAAAAAACAACAACGATTTCTATGTTTTGGTGTGATGAATCACGATTTGACAATGGTTAGGTCAAAATAAAATTGATTTTCTGATTCCAGTACGTCTGAGAAAACACATACATGCATGCAGCCATAACCTAATACGTCTCTTAATTTACAAAAACGAAAAAAAAAACTAAAATTTTAAATACAAATGCGTCTATACATACAAAAAGAATGACGAAATCTTGATATTTTCAAGATCAATTTTTTATTATCAAGATCATATTATGAGAAAGGAATATTTTTATTCAAAAAAAATTAGATGGGTATAATATCTCGAAGATATTATTTTTTGCCTTATTTCCTAAATCAAGGATAAAGGTAAAAATATTTAAAAAAAATGAAAAAAAAGATAAAAACATACACCTCCCTAACTCCGTCAATTTAAACCTTTGGAAAAGCTGTTTGTGAAAGCAATTGATGTTGTTGGTGGCACACCATAGTGATGATAAGTGAAAGTCAAGGTCAGAGTCAAAGAAAAAACGAGGAAAGTATCTCTAGACTCTACCACTCACGGACGACTACAAAATGATGATGCCCCACGACTCGTACATTCGTAGTTACATAAATCCCTCAGAAATCTTATCGTTATTATTTTTATTTTTTGTTTTTATTTTATTAATTTATAAAATAAAACTGTTTAATATTGATTTATAAAATAAAAATTAATATTTGATTTTTTGGGTTTTATTTATCTAAATATAATATTTAAGATTTTTTTTTATAAAAAAATATATTTTGTTTCATGAGATAGTTTTGATTTTTCATCTCTGATTATTTATTATAATTTATTATTTTTGATTTTCAACTTGGACAACTATTGTATCAAACAGCATTCAAGTTATTGTTATAATTTCAAGCCAGCCAAGGCAACAACCAGTATGTGAACACAAGCAAAGGAACCAACGATTCCTCTTCAGTTCATCCCTCTGCCCACTTTCTCAGCACTTTCCATCCGATTCCCATACTCCCATTTTCCTATCCCTCTCTCCCTCTGGCTTCTGCTCTGCACCTTCGCTGAGTTGTGTTGTTTCTGCATACGAATTCTCCGTCAAATTTGATCCCATTTTTTGGTGGATTTCTGCCATTTTAGCTTTCGTTGTCATGGGGAACTGCTTGGGTTCTTCAGCGAAAGTCGATACTGCCCTTTCTTCGAATCCCACTTCTGGTGATTAATTAATTTCCTCTCGCTCGCTCTTATATCCCGAGTTCTTTTGGTGGTAATTAATATCGTGTGTTTCGATTTATTAAAATTTATTATAGTTCTGGAATTGTTTATAACTGTTTAATTTCCTCGTGTGGTGGTCTGTGATTGTTATGCTGTTGGTTCTCCGATTCTTTTTCGTGGTATTGAGATGATACTTGCAAAACCCTTTTCTGGTCTGGTCTTTGTGTTGTTGAGATCTTCTGGCGAGTTTTCGTGTGCCGGCCTTTGTCATCTTGACCAATTCAACGTGTAGATTTTGTTGAGAGCTCTCTGTTTACCTTTGCTTGCCAAGCGTTACAGTGGTGGCCTCATTGTTTATCTTTGTTTCCACCATTACTAAGCTGGAAATCATTCATGCGTCTCTAGGCTCGAACTACCATCTAATTCGGGTTGAGATGCCTTTGGTTTAATGTTTAAATTCGTAAATTCTTAGTTTTGCGGCTAATTTTACGGAGAGCACTCAAGTATAAATTTCATTGCAGCACGATTCCATGACATTGTTGCATCATGAAAACAACTTAAGCTCACTAGTATATTTTGTTAGTCCAGCCTCTCGATTCTCAAAGATCGAAGTTTCCAGCCAAACGGTTCTGCCCACCACCAACGAGTTCAAAAGCAGCTTTCAAACTCTTCCTACTCCAAGGACCGAAGATGAAATATTATCGGCCCCTGGTTTGAAGCACTTTACATTGAACGAGCTTAAGTATGCGACTAGAAATTTCCGACCTGATAGCCTTCTTGGAGAGGGAGGTTTTGGCTGTGTTTACAAGGGTTGGATTGACGAACAAACGCTTGCACCTACAAAGTCTGGGTCGGGAATGGTTATTGCTGTCAAGAAGCTTAAGCCTGAAGGTTTTCAAGGGCATAAGGAGTGGCTGGTAGGTGCTGCTCATTCACTCATACTCTCAACTGTTCAAGTTCTTGTGCTCATTGTTAACTGATAATTTGGATTCCTGCAGACTGAAGTGAATTATCTCAGTCGACTGTATCACCCGAATCTGGTAAAGCTTATCGGGTACTGCTTAGAGGGTGACAACCGTCTTCTAGTGTATGAGTTCATGGCAAAGGGAAGCTTAGAAAATCATCTTTTCAGAAGTAAGTTGCTGCGATCATGAATCGCTTGTTCTCTTTATCAATATTTGCACAAATTAGGCTATACAGCCAACATTCTAGCGGCGCCCTATTTCGTTTGAGCTCGTATGAAAATTGTGATGATTGTGGTGGTTGTGTCTGTGATGATTGATTATCTTGTAATTACTTCTGCACAAAGGCAAACTGCTTATGTAGTTATATTGTAGTTTCCTATCTATTCTATGGCGACAGAGTAATTTGGCTTCTTTTGTTCCTTTTGTTGAGGTACTTACACACCTTATATACCACGTCATCTGCAATTTTAACCATAGCTTATTTTCTTGCAAATAAAAGTTTGAATGGTTTTATGATGGACTTTTTCTTGTCAAGCTTTGATGTCTACTCCAAACCTGATGTATAGTTGGTTCCCTACACCTGGCTAAATATGCATGTGGCAAGCTTGGTTAGTGAGTCAAAAACTTACCCGCCATAGTTTGGTCTTGGCGAAAAGACTGTCTCATTCTAAGGTGTAAACGAAACACAAAATTTCAACCTTTTGGCTCCTCTAAGTGGAGTTTCAACCCTTGATCTCGTTGCCGACTAATATCTACAAGAGTACTACCCTACAATTCTTAGCTTCCGGTGGAAGTAGTTCTTTTGTTGATTCGTTCTGCTGCCAGCAAGTTCTAGCTAGCAATTTTTAATGCAGTTGCTATGTGGAGTTCAAACTTCTATGTTCTGCATCCTAAAGTTGGATGGTGAGTCCATATGAGCAGCATGTAATTTAATGACGCATTTTGCAGGAGGGCCTCAGCCACTAGCTTGGTCAACAAGGATGAAAGTAGCTATAGGAGCTGCCAGAGGGCTCTCTTTCCTGCATGAGCAGGATGACGATAAATCGCAAGTCATATTCCGGGATTTTAAAGCTTCCAACGTGCTGCTAGATGCGGTATGCTGATAATCTTGCAACCATCAAGCCAGATTTCACATTTTACTTCTAAGCGCTTGTTTTCTCATGATCAACATTACAAATTGCAGGAGTTCAATGTGAAGCTTTCTGATTTTGGTTTGGCCAAGGCAGGGCCAACTGGAGACCGAACTCATGTTTCTACTCAGGTCGTGGGCACCCAAGGTTATGCAGCACCTGAATATGTTGCTACAGGTACCAGCTGCATCTTTTTGTTGAATTGTCTAGCATTTTTTTCATTTCAGTTTGAATATATTCCTTACTCCAAATTGTATTGTAACTTATTCTTATAATTTTTTTATCATACATTAGACGCATATTTTATTTTATTTTGCTAAGATGTGATATTATTAGGATCAAGCTTTGTATTTCCATTTTATCGGAAAAAAGAGAAGAAAAACAGCTTTGTATTTCCGTTATACTACTTTAGTTTTATGTTCTTATTTTCAAAAAGCAAACTCTTGGTGAGCTACATCAATATCTAAATATGACCAATCTACAAGACCTATGATTGCCACTGTGTAAAACTAAATTTTCTCTCTTAACTGCTCAACAGGACGTCTGACAGTGAAGAGCGATGTCTACAGCTTTGGTGTCGTGCTACTAGAACTACTAACAGGTCGCCGCACACTTGATAGGAGTAAGCCTGGGATAGAGCAAAGTCTTGTAGATTGGGCAAGGCCATATTTAGAGGAGAAGCGCAAGCTATTCCGAATCATGGACACAAAGCTAGAGGGACAGTACCCCCAGAGAGAAGCCTTTGGCATAGCTACGCTGGCTCTTCGGTGTCTTCGCTCTGAACCAAAACCAAGGCCTGACATGATAGAGGTTCTACATGAGCTTGAGAAGCTGCAGGACCAGAAGACCGCGGCTAAGTACTGTCAGACACAACCCAAGAATGCGTGTAGAGGTTCTCCTTTGAGGCAACAACACACCCCCATGAATCACACCCCATCGGCGTCTCCATTGCCTTCACGAAAATCTTCTCGTGCTGGCTAATATGTAGAGCAACCTTTTGTTGTATAAAATGAAGTTATGAGTTTTGAAAAGGGCAAATAGAATTATGTAAATTTTGAAAGGATAATATGTCAAAAATCATTTGTAAAAAAATCCCACTAAATTGTGCCAACACAAGGGAACCTAACCGGATTACGGAATGGGATCTCTGCAGTTTGGAGTCCAATGATACACGATCCGGACCATTGGTTTTTCGATCCAATTTTTGTGTTTGTTTGATAATTAGGGGTTGTTTTTGTTTTTTGATTGAGTTTTAAATTGATATAATTTTTTATATGGCTATTTTTATTATGTTTTTTTAAATTTTTTTAAGGTTGATATTTTCTTAACGAGGAAATGAAGCGTGAGTTATGATACAAATATATCTAATGAAAAATGAATTGTTAAGATTTGATGTTAAAAATGAATGATCAAGACGAGGGATGAGTTGAAAACAGCTCATGGCATTACCTTCTCTCGAGTTTTTATGGTGTATAAAAGTCCGGTTTCTGCAAAGGAGACTGTCCCTTGGGTGAGTTTCATCTAGAACAAGGCTGTCATGCTTAGATTCAGCTTTATTATGTGGCTTTTTGCAAGGGATAGAGCAAAGACGAAAGATAGGCTCTTTGAGCTTAGTCTGATGATAGATGGCCGGTGTGAATTGTATCGAGGTGGGTAGGAATCCAGAAAAAAATCAAAAGATTCTCTGGAATTTTGAAAAGGGAAAAGATATAAAGGATATAATAAAATCATCCTATTCTATTGATAATGTAAAACAAAAAGTGTATACTATGAACATAATATGATAGCATGCCCCCATCGTCTAGTGGTTTAGGACACTTCTCTTTTAAGTTCGATTCCACTTGTACTGTATCTGAGACCATATATAATGTTGCAAAATATAATTTAATGAAAATTTTTAAAATTTTTAATATTTTTTTGATGAATTGATCTAAACCTTCAACCTGTATATTACTATTTTTTTCATAAGCACTATATATATACATATAATTATTTTGCGGTTTTGGTGCTACATCAACGACTAATATGGGTGCTGTAAACTGCATATTTTCTTTCCGTGAACTGTATCATTTTTTGTTTTTTAAACTGCATTTCATAATAAAAGAAGATGCAATTCACGGGAAGAAGTGGTGCAGTTTGCAACAACATCAATGATTTTTTTTTTTATATTGGTTATATTACAATACTAATATAAGATGTAATAGGTAATAGGTAATTTTTTAAATAAATAATTATAGTAAAATCTTTTAATTTTTATTATAAGTGCTAGTTTTTCTGTCACATAACAATTTGTACATATGATTGTTACCATTTATTTTATTTTTGATAAAAAAGTTAAGGAAACCACTAAAAAATTAAAAATAAGAAACAAAAACGTTACCAAACAGTTAAGTTTTCTCATTTCGTTGTACTAAGCATTTAGTTTTTTTTGTTTCATTGATTGATAAAATAAAATAATTTGTTTTCTATTTTTGGTTTTCGAACGTATGAAACGGACATAGAGATCAGGAAAAAAAAAATCAAGGAAAGAATTCAATTTTTCTTTTGTATTTTATCTAAATGTAGTAATCAAGATTCCACTTATAGAAAATCACTCGGTTTTGTAGAAGTTATTTTTGGTTTGCATTGTTTGTTTTTGTTTTTATTACTAGATTTGGTTATCACATCTTTGGGCAATATTATAAAGCTTTTTGGTACCATTGTCGTTTTTAATTTTCTATTTTCGCTTCATTTGTTGATAAACCATAACTATTTGGTATCTCTTTTATTTTTTATTTTTTAAATGTTTGAAACAGAAGAAAAAAACAAAAACCTAGAAAAAATGATTTTATGTTTCTGTTTTGTATTTTATCCGAATACAATATTTAATATTCCCTTTACATAAAATTATTTTATTTTGTATAATAATTTTGATTTTTGTTAATGATTTTCCGTTTCTATTATTGATTTTGATTTTTTCAGTTAAAAGTAACAATACCAAACAACCTTAACATTTCACTCTAATCAAACAGTGAAACAAAAATAGAAATCAAAATCGTTTCCACACGGGTCCTTTAAGTATATTGAGCGAAAGCTACAACACGCACTCCAACCTTACTGGCACTCTGCACGGCTAGTACAAAATACAAAAGAACGAGAGATGCTGCAAAACCATATGAGGAAGTCATTGGGCTAGCACTGCAAAGCATTGATAAAGAGAATAGAAGTAAAAAGAACATATGCAGGAAAGGAGATGCCATGGCCGTTCGGGGAGCTTCACAACAACCTATATGGATTATCTGCACTCAAATTTTCTACCCAGTAATGGAATCTGAAACCCAGGTCCTCAGCCATGGATGTTATCACAGCAAAATCAAGGAGTTTGATAAAGGAGGCAATCATCAGTTATACTGGCTCCAATCATAAAGCATACATATGTGAACAATGCTTGTATTCCTGCCACACTCTTCTTCCAATCAAAGTCTCCTAAGTTATCATCAAAATTGTAGAGAAGCAATAAGTTTGAAAATGGCTGTTAAATTTTCTATCTTTCCAGTCTTGGCCTTTGCTTTCTGTGTTTTCGATCGGGCAAGGTAAGTTTCAAACTTCAATGCAATGATACCTGACGTCACATGTGCCTAAAACTGCAGCCTACGAGCTCTTTATGTCATGCCGCTCAAACACCTTGGCACTATTATCAGCCCACCACTTCTCTGCTTGTTCTTCTGTAAACCGTTTACGGCTGCAGAAAGAAATATAAAACCAAATTACATCTTGCGTCACGCAAATAGTACCAATAACAAAAGCAGGTCTTCTTCATAGGGTTTTAGCCCTGTTTCTTTTGGCTCATTCTATGTAATGTTAGAGCCAGCGAATTTATCACAATTCAAGTGATCCAAAAAAACAAAAACAAAAAGATTGCATAGATGGTTCATTTTAAGCAATGCCAATAATGAAATTGGATTGTAAAATGAAATGGTTTGCATCATATCAGCATCCTTTTTTCTTTTTCTTTTTTCAAGCATCATATCTGCATCTTGATTACGCTAGACAGAAAAAATGTGGACTTGCCAAATACTTCAAGGTCTACAGGACGCTTCATAGGAGCAAGCACGATGTTCTAGGAGAAGGTTCAACCAACAGCCTGACAGCACTGGGAGCTAGATTTTTCCCAAAATGCCAAGGCAACCCTCTCATTCAAACTTCTGTTATCGAAGCAATTCTATCAAATTCATAGACAATTTTGTAGCTCGGTGTTTCTTTATCACAGTCTTTCTTTTGTCATTTTGTCTCACAACTATGGGTCAGCCTTTGGTACGCAGTCCCGCCCACCTAGTCAAGCTTAATGGTTCCACCATCCTTAACTAAATAATGCTTTTAAGAACATACAGACCAGCAAAGAGTAACATACATGAACTCATCCTTTAAGGCAAGAAGTCCTCGGAGGCCATCAAAATTTAAACGAACACTTGAAGTGATCCAATACCCAATCACCCACTATATAACATGATGTGACGTTCTGAAGGGAAAAGCATGGTTTGCAATCCGAATATGAGATAAACTCTAATCCTGCTACAAGAATTTCCCCAAAAGGTTCCTGGTGAAATATCAGGAGCCCTTGACTGAAGTTTTGATGAGTACGAATCACATGCTTCCAAATGGATAGTACTAATTCATCCTTGGCCTATTTGATGTTATGATTAGCGTAGGCCACATCATGTTGAATGATCTCAAGTGCTGTTGCACATGGTGTAAACAGAATGCCTTCAAGTACGCATGAGAGAATCTTAGGAGTGGAATAGCTGCAAGATTATGCAAAGCGCATTCCTAGGTTTGCATTGCACGAGTTGCAGATTGTGTTTTCTTTTTTCTTTTTTTCCCCTTTCCCCTTTTTTCTTTTTTCGTTTTTAGTTGATTGTATTTAAATGACTATTAGTGGGATGTTTTGGTTAACACTTAACATCATCTTAACATTACTTCATTTTCAAGAAGACGATAAGGGGCAGAACACCAATGAGTTCAATAAAAGCAGGCTCAAGAAGTAAATGGACGAATGCTAGTTCACAATTCAGCTTCTACATACCAATCATCAATGAAAATATAGAATGGCGAGCAATACCTGAAGCGAACACGCCGAAGTTCATTACCGCCAGTTGGCAAGGAGCTGAGAGTTACATATACACCAGGCTCATCCTGTACTGCCCATTCTGTCTTCTCAGACTGTGCCTTGCTTCCGTTGGCCGTTACCAGATCTGTTTTGCTAATTTTCGACTCACTTCCAGGAGAGATCACGCCTGTCAGCTGACTGTCATTTGAACGGGCGCTGGGACTGCCTCGGTTCTGTCCATGGTGAGAAGCATTGTTGCTTGTACTGCTTATTTCCTGCTCCCTCTTAGCCATCTCTTTTAACTGCAAGTGACAGAAAATTTTAACAACATTCTCAAGTTGTGAAACACTCAGTACTTAATGAGCATATATCAGAGACAAATGAGCTAACTTTGGGAACCTAAGCAGACTTCCAAAGACGAGTAATAGGCTAACATGCCAACAAATAAGCACCTTCTTGCAAACAAGGTAAACACTACTATTTACAGTAGAGCCTCAAATTCATGCATACTTGTCTTCTTGCAATTTCTTTTCTAGGTTGAACAAAGAGAAGATGGAATCAGTAGAACCTAATTTTTTGCAGCTAACAGAGGAACCATCTCAAGAGTCTTGCGTCCTATTTCTTAAATCACAAAGCAAAAGGCAGTACCAAATAGCTACAGGTAGTGAAGGGTAGTGAAAAACTTCATTCTCTCTCATTAGTCAAGCAGATAATATGTGCGTGTAAGAGTAGAATAATAGTTACACTTGCACTTGCCGAACAGACCCAATAATGGGGAACATGATTAAGTAGGGAGGCAGAAAAAGATAAATTAAGCCCAAACCAGCCCTGCCACCACCCTGCAAAAGTTGCAAGTATGGTCTTATGCGGATTTTCCCTTCCTGTATTTTGAACTAGGGAGATTCCACAACTATAAAATGGGTCATATTTGTGTAACGATCCATCATGTTTTGGCAGTACTTGAGCCATATTTAGTAGTGAAGTAAAAATAACGCACTTGTGCAGTCAGAGATTTAATGACTTCCTCCGAGGCCTTGGATTTATCTGCTTCATCAGCTAATGCGGCCTTGGCTTCCTTAAGTTGTGTTGACGTCTTCTCCAGTTCAGATTCCAGATACTGAATATTGCAAGTGAGATCTTCAACCTACAACATTTCACCAATGATCAATTGAACTTGGTTAATTTGAGAGGAATACAAGATGAAGAGAGTCGAACTGTTTCATATGGTTGTTGAGGAAGGCCAATCAACATCAAATGATATCAAAAGTACAATGGAGATAATCTAAAAGAAATTCTGTGCAGATCATGGACCCAACAACTCCAGCCAGCAACATAGAAATTCTTGCCGTTTTATATTTATTTTTGGGACCGAATTTAGCTTATATTACAGACCAACCAACAAAAAATACAATGGAGTTCCTGAACCTTTCCTTTTACATTCTCATGCTAGGGTAATTAAATTCGGTAAACTACAATTCACACCCCATCTCAATGATGTAAAATCTGCACTTAACAATTAACAATTAAACACTTCAATTAAGCTCCTAGCAGAATCTGCACCAGCGGCTTCGAGGTCCTGGTTTGCCGCTGAAATATGTTTAAATTCCTTTCATCCCATAACAATACAATCAACTCAGGTACTAGCTTCCTCCTTTGCTTTGTTTTTCCTGTTTCACCCTTCGACACATTACACCACCATCAACTCAGCTTTTGGTTCATTTAGGGTTCCTTTTTCACTAACGCATCCTCAACATCATCGCAAACATCCATCTGAATCCCCATACTAACCAAAACCTTCTTCAGCCACCCCCGTTTCCCCATACTCAAGGGCTGATTCTGGCGAGGGATCGTCGTCGCCGGACCGAGCTCTCAGCTCTCCTCACCAAAATATTTTTGCATACCATTCCTTTACTTTTGTGTCATTAACTTGATAATTCTTGAATTCTTTGAGTTCTAGCAAAAGGAACCTCTTTCAAGAAGACTCAGTATGATACAATCTAACGCATAAACAAGTCTTTATTAGATAAACATGCATCAGTAAAAGATATACGGGAGGCTTCCATTTTCGAAACTTCTGTATACTTCTAATTTGTTCAAATTTTACGCTTCTCTATTGACTAATGTTCCTGTAAAATGTTGTTTTCGTGTTGGAACTATAACCGTATTGTATATGGTTATGGAAGCTATACCTTGTTGTAGTACTCCCTCCTTCCTACAAAAGTTGCAACGTTATTCAACAATTGCATTTTTCAACACGTATCCTTAAAGTCTTTTACGTAGTAATGAACACTACAATTTCTAAATTATTCTAATCGCATTGTTGTAACGTGTACCTTACACTATTTTAAAGGTTTCATTACAAATTTCTAGATAACATTATTTGGTTATCCCGTGGACGATTTGTAAACTTGAATTATTTATGACACATGTGGAAAATTTTGCTATTTTGTCATGGGATGGATGAAGTAATTTTTCCGTTTGGTCTTTGACTAGTCTATAAATATAGCGAATGCCTTGATTATACTTTGCATTCCCTCTTCTTATTTTACGTTGTTACACATAATCATCGATCTTGATCAAACCTAGTTTGCTTCTGTCATCCAGCATCCACAAGACCAAACTGACGCTATTACAGTTAATTTCTAATCTCATCTTTGATTTCTTCTTTTCTCCAAATATTAAGACAAGAAAAACTCTCCAACTCAATCTTTGTTCCTCGATGACAGCACCAGTTTGACCACTATCACTTTGAAACAAAAAGAAAATCAGCACTCTACTCGATCCTTGGCAGTTACTTCCTAAATAAATAAATAATAATAATAATAATAATAATAATAATAATTTTAAAAATCTACATCTAGACGATTGTCAACAACAGCGTCAACAATGAATTAAAAGGGCCAATGGCGACAACAGCATGGTGACAGCAATGACAATGGCGTAGTGAGGATGTTACTCCTATTACATCATTTGTCAAAGACCATTCACGATGACTTAAATGCAATAAAGTCGTTTTCTGTTTAACAGTTGGATTGCTCTAACCTGAGGGGCAATGTTAGAATGATAAGTTTCCATCTTAATCAATCTTGCCTTGGTTATTAATTTCTAGAATTTCTGGATTCCTAGAAGAAGTTAGGGAAAGTTAGGCAGCATGATAGTTACCATACCTGAGCTCTTAAGCGGTTAATCTCACGGTTTAGATTCTCATTCCTATGATTTGGATCATGGGTAACAACTCCTGGGGAGGAAAGGACACAAGTAGAGGGGATTGTTGTTGTAGACCGAGTTGGACTTGATCTCTGAGAAATAGGAGATGCTGAACGAGAGACGAATCGGGAGCCAGGTGCAGAGGCGCAGATGCGCGTGCTGGGAGCAAAAATAGGCACTGAAGCAATTGATGTATGTACACTACCAGGAAGTCTGCCATTCGGACTGATATCGAGCCTTTCTATCTTGGATTCACACTTTGAACTCCCACTATTTGTTCTCTTGAGAGTCTGTGAAATTCTGGAGACGTGTGCAGCAAATTTAAGCACGGGGATGTCTTTATCAGATGCATCTGTAGACTTACTTATCTGACTTTTACTTGAAGGTCTGGGGATTCGGCCAACAGCCCCCAATTCCACAGTTCTCTTCAATTTAAGAAAACAATCATCACAAACCCGGTACGGCTTGTTCATATTTGGAGCCAGAGATGCCTTCAGAGATTTGTGGCTGCTGCATGCTTTGCAAAAAACCAGTCCACAGTTGTAACAATTGTGACGTTTCCTCCTGAAATTGAATGGGTTATGGCAGCCAGTGCATATGGCATTGTCTGAACTTGACAGTGATTTATGAAGACAAATGACGGCTGTAAAATTTGACCCACAAGCTACACTCTTCACTTGCTTATCTTTCAAAAAGTTGACCAAGGTAGGTTCACTTCTGTTGCAATTATCTCCATGTCCTAACTGTCCCTTTGTACCCTTTCCCCAAGTGAAGACCTCTGTTTTCGAAGTCAAAACAGCAACATGGTGCGAACCACATGCTATATCCTCAACAAAACATGCAGCGATTTCCCCTTCGACGGTATCAGGAACCTTCCCCTCAGATGAAGGGTTCCCCAGCTGTCCATAAATGGCACTTCCCATGGAATAAACCCGCCCAGAGTTTGTGACAGCTAAAGTGAGATCATGGCCACAGGCCACTTTGCAGAAACTTAAATTCATCAACGATGCTACACTTGAAGGAAATAACCTTCTTTCACTATCACCATGCCCCAGTTGGCCACGATCCCCATCCCCCCAAGTAAAAAGCTTTCCTGCTAATGACTTACCTAAAGCTTCGGAAGCAAGAGCTTCACTTGCCACAATCTCAACAATAGCAGCAGTATGCCAAGAGCCACAAGCCACTCTTAGAGTTTTAAGTCCTCTTAAAGTTTCCACCTCTCTTGGGACTGCAGTGCTGCTATTATCTCCATGTCCTAAAGCGCCAAAAGTCCCCACACCAAACGTAAATAGCTGACCAGTAGAAGTCACTGCTGCAGTATGCCAAGGGCCACAAGCAACGTAAGTTACATGCATACTGTCCATAGGTCCACCAACCCTTTTAGGAACCCAATGACTGGTTTCGCTTCCATGTCCAAGTAGACCACAGTTGTAAGTACCATCTCCCCACGTGTAAATATCACCAGAAAAGGTACTAGCACACGTATGATACTCTCCACAGGCAACTATTTCAATGTTCATGCCACGAAGAGCGTCTATTAGTTTTGGATGTGAAAAATCTAGATCTGCTCCATGACCTAGCCTTCCTCCTGACTCCTTCCCCCAACTGAAGATCTCCCCTTGTCTGGTCACCAACACAGCATGCCCGCTACCACAGGAAACCTGATGCACATCAAGCACCACAGTAGACTCCAGTACCCTGGGCAGAAAAGCATCCGTCTTGATCCCAGATGAACTACAATCTATGTTCGTGCCACCACCAAGAACACCCTCAGCAATGCCTTCTCCCCAAATAAGAACATCACCCAGTGAATCAAAATCATCATGATAGGATCCATGGCTTGATGAACTAATAGCACTTGACAAACTAACCCGGAAATTGTCTGATGCAGAAATCCGTACATTGGAGTTCTCTGCACTGACAAATGCCGGTAGACTGAGAGTGCTGGCAGCAGATTCAACTGGAGTAAAGCTCTTGGAGGCTGACGTATACACTATTATGTCAGAAAAAGCCTTTCCCAATCCAATTTGTGGACCTTCAAGATTATGGATATCCCCAGGGTCCTGGGGAATAAAAAGGAATATGTCTGTGAACAAAAATAAAACTAAACTCAAGCGGTTAAAAAAAACAAAAATACATAAAAGGGCTCAACTACATACGGATGAGGAAAATGACTGGTTATTTTTTCGTGCATTTGAGCTGCCAGATGAGCCATTGCTCTCTCTTGGTTCAGATCTCAACTTGCGCCAGTTGCTATTTGAAATTAGCGAGTTGAGGCCAAAGAGCCAAACCTCAGCTTCATCTTTGTCCTTGCAAATCTATCAACAAAGATGTCTCAGAGGTCATTAAATATAAGTATTCTTATACCAGCAGTACACATAACCGTCTCTACACATCATTTCAGACAATTATACTTTGCCAGTGTTTCCGCTAGCCACGTGTCATTTATGTCTGATTCTGAGTCATCTACCTGCATTCTTAAGAGAGAAAATTTAGTAGTTTCATCATCGAGATCAGCAAGCGCTCACCAAATCTAGAGTCCTATCATCACAAATGAGAGAAAATGATTGATATTCCTTTTCAGGTCGAGGATATCGCTGGAAAATAGTCTGGAAATCAAAGAAAAACCTGTCATTAGGACATCACATTCTAAAAATTACCCGTCGAGAGTATACTTATCCATTGAGAGTCAAGGTACTAAGATCATGTAGGATCCTTTAATAGATTAAGCAAATAATTAATCCAGAGTAAAGGAAATTTTGCAACAAACCAGAGATGGAATGGCTTACAGTTCGTTGCCCTGGAATAATCTTGGAAATTTGACTAAGCTTAATATGCTTCTCCTCTTTTCCGGAGCACCATATTAATAATGACTCATCCTGGCCGAGAGAAAATGAAAGCACAAAGAAGCAGGAACATAACTTAGAACAAGGTCGAGGAGCTTCTATACAAAATCCAGACATCTAGACACAAAGCAATCCGACAACCAGTTTGCAAAATGTTGCACATGTGTGGACCAACATATCCACAATAAGTTTTTCTTCTTTTTTTTTTTTTTTTTTTTTTTAAAACAACAACAGAAGCTTACATTAGAAAGCCGGAAAGGGCAAAACTTCGGCTTCCCTCTACGTCCATATTTCAGCAAAGTTGCTCCTTTTTTTAATGCTGTAATGGCCTACAAATTAATCAAAAACTCATCAGACCAGCAAAGATTCATTTTCTTGCTGTAGGAAAACTTAAAGGAGAAGAAAAATAAAAATGTGAAATTGATTAACATAACAAGAACCAAATGAATGACAAATTGATGAGAACAATCAGGTCTAAGAATTACAAACGATAGCAACATGCAGTCGTGTTGGAAAAAATTGATCGCCAATGCTGGAACAATGGCATCAACAATGTTTTAAATAAGCATTTTTGTTCCAAAAAGCGGTCCTATCAAATCTCGATTCAATTCAAATTCTCTATTCAAAACTTTAGATTCTAATGAGTTCAATAAGAGTATTAGATAAGAGAGAAAAAAAAGATGAAATACTCTCCGTAGCAAGAGAAGCGATGAAAATATACAAGTTCTTTTCTACTTGACTCGTATTACTGAGTGATCCAAGTTCAGTAAGTCCTTTCTTCTGTGAGAAACTGAAGTCACTCGTGCGCCACTGAAAACCAAATAATATTTAATCGATTCACATGGTTGATTAAACGTGTTAATCAATTTTTATTATTTAAGTATATTTAGTAATTAATTAGATGAATATTACTCCATGTAAAATAAAAATATATAAAACATGTAAAGATTATTAGGCAATTTCAAATGTTAATACCAAAACTTAAACAAGTAAAAGATTATTATGAATAATATTCTTTTGGTTTAATTCCATTCTAAAAATTTAATTACCAACGTCAAAACTATGTCTTGGAAACTTCAAATTTTTATTCCTAATTATTTAAAAAATCACTTATGGTAACTTCACTTTTGTTTTAATGTTAAACGTTGTTTAAGAGAGATTTTCACTGATTAAATACTAAATAATTGGTCAAAACGCTTAATGAGACCGCTTTTTGAGTTGTGCGAAAGTCAAACGAAAACGTTTAAGTTTCCGTTTAAGCGACCGCTTAAAACGCTGTTCAGAACAGTGGATATCAATGTACAAGTAAAGACTGCCTTTTAACGTGGGGTCCGGCAAATAAGTACATAGACAACCTGGTCATCAGAGTTCAAACTTGGAACATTTATCGGTAAGATTTTGAGCTCAAGAGGCATATGATGCTGTAACTCAGGGGTGCTAAAGAACCGAGGCTACCAGAAATATAAAAGTCCAAATAAGAGATCCTCATATAATTGATAACTTAACACTACACAAATATCTCTTTTGTGCTTGGGAAGTAATTACGTAACACACTGGGCCCCTGGCTCTCCATAAAGATCAAACATGTGACCATAGTGCTTTGATATCAATGTCAACCAAATCTAAAAATGTCAACCTTTCGGCGAGCCATTCCATTATTTGTGTCTCCACAGTGAAGATAATTTTCTAACTTCTGGAGGGAGTGTTGCTTCTGCTTGCAGAACATCTTATCTTATTCGTACACCAGATCATGAAGGGCAAAGATTTCTAAAAATTTCCATCTATGAAATCATGTTACCTGAAAAACTAAAACCTAAGGGATTACTGAGGCATGTTTAATTTCTTTCAAGAAATTCTATAATTTAGGGATGATAAAAAATTTCCCAGCACAGACATCAAAGACAAAACCCAAGTGAGTAGAAAAACGCATTGAACTTCCAGCAATTCTAAATTAATCGTCACGCCTATCAATCAGCACCATCTTCATAAGCAGAATCAAGCATGCTGGCCCAAAATCATTCTCGATAAAGGTTGTGAAAAAGAGTTATGAAGCATCTAAGCTTTTCGACAACTTGTAGCATTTAAATAGTGTCAAATGCAGATTAAACTAATTATTAAACAGCTAAACAATTTTTAGTAATCAACAATCTAAGACCGAAAAACTTCTAAGCCGTGCTTGTGGGCCTTGTATACAAAACAGCCTTTTAAACATCTGAATACTAATTTCACTTTTGCAAACAGAACTCAACATATCCATATCCTAAACCCTTTAAGAAAACACATCCAACATAATAAAGAAAGAAATTAACAAAAACACATACAATGCCATTACCTGCTCAACATCTCTCTCTGCTGTTCTAGTCCTCTGAGAATCACCCATTTAGGTAGCAAGATCGACCGACAACAAAATCTTGAAAGAATTCCCATCTGAAAATACTGAAGCATGTCTACTCCATAATTCCACGCCTTCATTCACCAACATTATTCACAGACCTCATACACTCTATTTCCACCACACCATGGCAGACCACTAATCTCCACCTTACAGCATCTCCTCAACACCACGGGACCATACACAGCGCTCAGATTACAGTAAACCCTCCGAAACCATAGAAAACCAACCCACGCGATAAATAAAATCCCAACCGTGAATTCTCAACTCATCTCTGCCGCTCACATACGCATAAAAAATGGGGAAAGAAGGGGAAAATCAACAATACATAAGATCTTTCGGTTCAAAATGGAGGACAAACCGACGAAAATCATCGGCATTGCAAAAGAACCAGCTAGAATCGTCGAGAATCAAACATTTCCTCCAAATTCGAGGTCGTTGAGCTTCATTCAATACGAACAATCGATCAACACAAGACGACAGCTCAAGTTCGACGAAACCATCCAAATTATGCCTTCTCAATCAATTGACGGATCGCACATTTTCCGGCGTGCTTTCTCAATTGAATCAATTAGGGTTTCAAAGGAGAACTAGCGCCAGTTGGATTCGTCGAGTGCTCTCCTCTCTCGCAATCTATGGGCTCGATTAGTTTTCTTGACAGGGGTGGCCCGTGTGGGCTCCGTTAGCCGCTCGCTCCTTATAACAAAAATCATAATCTATATCGTATATTTCATCTCCTTAAAATTATAATAATTTTTTTAAAATATTTTATTTAAATTATAATATGTTTTACTAATGATTATTTTTATATAAAATATCAAAAAATATATTTTTTATATCACATCAACTCATCCATCATGATTTCACTTTTTTTTCTTCTTCTTTACCTGACACACTCACGAGGATAAATTTGTTATTTTTTTTATTAATTTAATACACATATAAATTATTATGTCGGATCAAATCATAATTTGAATAGAACGGAGGAAATATTAAATAACATATTTTTCAAAATGAATTTTTATTACTTCTTACAACACTTATGTATTTAGTATTATTTTATACGTATGAATATAATTCACGTTTTCATATCAAATCATGTCTGATCGTTCCGCAATATATATTAGGTTGAAGTATATAATTTATACAATCATTGATGTTTCACGATAAATTTATAAAAAATTATATTTGATCATCGTTACATGCGTGCCAAATTTTATATCGACATTCGTGTCAGGTCAAAACGTTTCAATAATTTTGTGACGAAGAGAGTATTTGAAAACTATTTGTAAAACGGTAGTGTTTTACAAACAAATAAAGCGCTACAATTAGTAAAATTTTAGCTTAATATAAAGCGTTATGACCAAAGGTGCTTTCTTTAACTACGTGTCAAAGAGTTACGGGTCGTAGCGCTTTGTGTGTACAATTCCTATTGAAATTTTTTTACTATTAAATATTTTAAGGAATAAACAAATCGAAGATACATTCTTATTATTTAAAAAAACTTATTTTAAATGTTGAATCCTTTTACAAATATGATAAGGTTTATAACTAAAGGATTATGAGAACAAAATATTTTCTTAAGATAATATAAGCTTTCAATTTCTTCATATTTTCAATATTTTAGATCATTAGTAACATGATAGAAATAATTTTTTTTTCGGATCTTGTGGCATGTGATCTCGAAATGAATAACTGTGTGATGAAGGACGACTAGACAAGATGCGCAATCGTGGACACAACCTTGGAGTTTCTGGCGTAAACCGACCAATCGTGCTCGAATTTTAATAGTATTAAGGGAAGTGTATTTATCTAAGTCAGAGGGTGCGATACGTCCTATCGTTTTGCAATGCTTCTTTCCCTTGGGGTTCTTTCGATCGATCGGACGCCCGCTACCTTCAACTGCCTTTCGCTTTATTTCTCTTGGTTTCATTTGTCCCTCTATCCTTGGGCGTTTGTCCTACCCAAAGTCCCAACCATCGATTCCAGACCTCCCTCACCGTCTCAGCATGGATATGCTTTTCCAACTTACCCAAGAGGTCAGAATATGTCAACCTCTCCCTCTTTGAGAGGCTGTAGGAAAGGTCATTGCTTGCTAGACCGGTTACCGGGGCTCGACATATCTCATGGTCAACTGGTTCTTCCATCTTCATTTTCTCGATTTTGAATGTGTGGACGCATATGGCCTAAGGCCCTCTGTCGGTTGTGGAAGATCTTGTACATGTAGGTAGAGATGAGGCTGTCACATATAATCATATAGTCACTCACTTGGAAAGCTGTCACACGGTCATACCAACAACAATTACTGGGATTCCTCAACAAACGCATGGGAAAACTAACTTGCCCCATAGTGCAAGACAGTGATCACCTTGCAGCTTGGTATCTCGCCTGCATTCTATTATTTAGAGAAAATGAATTGTGGGAACTCAAAAGGTACATGAGTCCACATGAAGCACAATAAAAATGCCTCGAAAATAACAGTGTGGTAAAACATAAATAGTTTAAGCTCAGTCTCTCATGGAGCAAGCAAAGAAGGAAGTGCATATACAGATGGGAATCATACAAAATGGCCGTCAGTCTCTCATTAAACGGTTCATCGCATTTGGTCAGGATCATGGTGTTGATACATGATTTCGCTGGAGTTTGCAGGAAAACTGTGTCAATAGAAGTGAAGGCAACAAGCTACTTCTGGAAATTCAGAAGCTCGAACAATATCCGACTCCGATCTTTAGCCTCTCTCTGGTAATTCGATGGTAGAAGAGGAGTGGGAACTCCATTGAGGCTCTGCAAGACAGGAACAAGCTAACAAAAATATATGTGATGTATCGAAGTCTAAGACTGAGAGGGGACGAATCTAGATACTGCCTTTTGATATCATACAGCTTTTCCATATAGTTCTATCATTCACAAATCTCCAATGCATCGAATAATCGGATGACATGCCTCAAGTTTACGGCAAACAAAATTATATTTAGTTCCAATGACATAAATCAAGTAATTTGAAGAGAAATTACCTGGCAATGCAAGAGCTCAGCAAACAAAGAGTCGACTGAAGTTTCAAGAGTCAATGGTGGTTCACATCTCCCCAGAACATTATAACGCCAAGAGCTACCTTGTTGGTTGATGTTTTGGAAAGCCTCTAAGGTGTTATCTTCCGAGTTATTCAACTTACGTGACGAGCAATTACACTTGCCGAGCATTGGCTGCCTGGAAGAGGCAATCCCAGGAGACTTACCGATGTTAGTAGCTTGGCCATGCGACATGATCTCTTCCTTGGTAATCGGACCACCACCAGCGATGTAGTCTCCAATGACGGAACTAGCAGAAAATTCCGTGTCTCTGTAAAGAGGCTAATTTAAAGTTCTGTATCAAGGAAAAGCTAGACATTGGCTCACATTATAGCATCTACTAGAGCATTCAAGTTCAATGGGAAATTGATTATTCACATCGAGGATCTCCCCATTCACTCTGCCTTGTAATGTAGTTAACACAGTCCGTCCGGCACTCACATAGGCAGTGCATATATCAATATCTCGTCAACAGCCGAAATAACCTGAAATGTCACCCTCACCTCAAGCCTACAGAACTTGTGCTTCCTACGCCCCATTTGGAAAACCAGGCAAGCATACTTATAACAGCCGTAGGTGAACAAAGAGACTCAGAAAGAAAAACAATACCATGGAGAGTTATACAAATCAAGATTCATTATGATTCGAATTCGAATTTCCCTTTTTCTTTTGGAGAAGTTCAGCAATCCAATTAAACAGCGAGAAACCTTTGGGCAGCTAACTTCGGTTCCTCGCGCAGTCCCATCAGTTGTACATCAGTACTAGTTTCCCAGAACATGGACTGAGGGTCTTGCTCAACACTGTGATGGAAGGCGGGATGTGTGTCAGGTCCTGGCTGCAGTACGAATCAAATTGAAAGTAACAAGGATGTTAAGTTATCCGATATCTATCCCTTTTCTTTCCATTTCTAGTTAACCTTGAGCGAGAGACCTGCGACCTACCTGATAACTACATTCAAATGATACAGGTTGCTCATTCCTGAATTTCTCCTGCCAATTGATAATCAGACTTCAACATTCAAGTCACGACAGGTACGAACAGGAACAGAGCAGGTAATTGATCCTTGAAATGTTTAGTACTATAATATCTAAAGTTCCAATATCTGAGTTGATTTATGAAAAATTCTGGTCACAATCAAAGCTTATCAAGCATTTCCTTATAAGTCACGATCAAAGGTCAGTTAAAAAACTCATCTCATTGGAAGAAGAACATCATATAGCCGATTTGCTAAGTTAAAAGCTGCCAGAGAGGCCAGTGGTTGCATTCAAGCTCATTGATAATCCCCTTATTTGAGACCCAATATGGAGAGAAAATTCACAAGGGAAATAATATGTACACAAGAATGAGCACATTGTCCAACAGTTCATATTTGAGAATATACTCACAATAGATCAGTACCTTGTGTGTTTGAATCTGGACGACTGATTCCTTGAGTGTGTCCTCCATTTTCGTCAAAAGTTCCAGGTTATTATCGACAGAGCCAGGATCAGCCCAACAGCTATAAAAAAAAATGTTGGTTTTACTATTTTCTAATTTTCTATGCCAGAGTCTTTGTGTATGTATGTGCTTGAAGGGCTTTAAAGAAAAATCAAAAAGCCAATTAAAAAAAAAACATTATTGCTCATACCGAAACAACGCATAAATCAGAAAAGTTAAAGTGTGCTATTCGTTAAGAATATTGAGTTAGTATGATTTCCCACATCGGTTGAAGGGAATACAAGGTGTAAGAAAATAATTTAAATTGCATGCCCAATTGTCAAGATGCATTTGAAGTTCATGCAAGTCGATGATGACGAGCACAAACCACAATATCTTGTGACAGAGAGTGAGCATCATCTAATGGACACCTTGTCCCAAACCTGACAAGTGTTATAAGAGTTCATGTGAGCTCAATTCAACCAATGCCACAGACTTGGTTTTCGAATCCAGTAATATAATCCATCATGTTGAGATAACATGGACCTATGATGATGTTCGACCACGGTTCCATGAAAGACACAATGATGGAGTTCAATGATGGTTTGCCTCAAGGATTTCCATGGATTGACTCACAAAATCCACTGTAGGAATCACTCAATATATGGTACGGCATGACCGAACCAAACACATTCAGATAGACATTAGACAAACACTTTATCAAAGGAAAAGGTTGACGGTGGGTTGATATATATGCACACCCTATGTGCCTAACTGGAGAACTTGCGACATCTTGACAAAGGGGTTAAATGCTCATATGTTCTAGACTATAGTTTCCTAGTTGGTAATGGATGATAATTATTCACCAGCGTGAGGGGGATTGTGGGGTTATAACTTAATACGCTTTTCCTTACTAGCACCAGATTTCTAGCATAGCTGTATATAGTTCTAAATAGATAGTTAAGAAAACACTTTTGATTCTTCCCTCTTCTAAAACATTTGCATGCACGACCCCATGATTCATGGAAATATATTGGTCATTACTTCTTTTATAGCCCTAGAGTTGTTGTATATCGAAATGCACACATAAGAATTGAATATATGAAAAAGCTTCTTTCTCCTAAATTCTTCGAAAGTTTATAAAAGAAATAATAATAATGGCCTTCCTTTGTTCACAGCAGTCAGTTCCTCTATTACAGCTAACTCACACTAATATTCAATACAAAAATGCCAACAATGAAATTTCCAAAGTGCACCTCAGCCTTTTCTGAATTCCGAAAAGTGTATCTTTCAATTGCTTTACTTGATCAGGGAAATCCTGGGAAAACAATATCTGGTAAATGACCTTCCACAAAAGAATAAAGATAACTTAATCATCTGGTAATAAATAGGCAAACGTTGGCAACCTTGGAGTACCTGGATCGCATGCATATATACCGTACTTGTGGAGAGCCTGAAAAGCAAGATGAAAGGAAAAACAGTATAGCGGTAAGCGCTTATCAGACCATATTATAAAATTACAATCAGCTATAACTTATCCTATCAACCATAAGCTCCTATAAGCACTTTTTATCAGTCCAGCCAAACGGACCCTAACTATGACTGTGCCTGTCAACAATGAGCAGTGTCGCATACCGGCCATGGAGAGATTCTTGAACGTCAATGTCATGGTCAACTTTCTCAAAAGTTCTCTTTAGTGTCTAGACAGTAAAAACATAAATTTTAGTACAGAAAATATTTGAGAGTTCTCATGTACTAGAGACTTGGGATAAGGTAGCATAAGGTGCATACTTCAAGATCTTGAATCATTCTGCATCGAAACAGAAAAACAACATCAGGCATAAAAAAACAGACATCCAATGACTTGGTTAAAGATCAAATAAGAACCTTTTTGTCCTTTCCTCTGCAGGTACTTGATATAACATGTCGACAACCTCTTCAAAGCTGCGGCATAATGCAATATATAGCAGCTTAAGAAATAGGAAAGCCACCATCTCTTAGAGTATGGATTGTCTCTTTAAAAATATTTAGAAGTTTAACAGCTTGACAAAGGGCACCACACCCAGTCAATCTAAGCAGCATGGTCTTAAGAAGACGTACCCAATTTTATCTTTGCTGTAAAAGAAAAAAAAAGGGTTTTCCTCTATGTATACAAAAAGAAAAACAATAGAAAAAAAAACAAAGCAAAGCAACAAACCCTCAAAATCTCGACAAGTACAGGGTATGCGGAGGATGAGATATACGTAGCCTGGTCACTGAGGTGTTGAACCCGGCCCCTGTTATATATTTAGTTGTTTCTAATGTCATCTGGAGGTGTTGAACCCAAGCCCACTTGTTTAGGGCATTGTTATTAAAATCGGATTGACCTGATCGGGTCGATCCAAACAAAAAACTAAATAAGCAATCTATCCGAATTGATCTGATGAAAATCAGTCAAATCTGGGGAAAAACCCGGACGGTTGAACCAGTACAACCGAAGGGAAAAAAATCCTTAAAAAATATTCAAAAAACCTAAGAAAATATACACATAATTTATATAAATTATATTTTTATTCATATAAAATTTATAAATATATATTTTGATCAAAAATAATATATTAATATTAATATAAATAAAATAATATCAAAATAATCGAACCGACGGTTCAACCGGTTGAATCAGTGACCCATTGATCCAAAGCTTCGACCGGGTCGATGTCCAATTCGGTTATGATAACTATGGTTTAGGGGAGGAGTTACTTACTATAGAGCTAATCTCTCTTGATGATACATCATATTGCCTATTACCTAGGTAGAAATATATTGGCACATTTGTGGTTCATGACTAGCAGGCGTTGAAGATTCACTTGCAACAGAGTCTAGGGGAGAAATTATATGCATCCTTACCCATCGTGAGAGAGGCCGTATGTGACAAGATTAAAAAAATTAAATTCTTGATCAAGACACTTGAAATATCAGTGTAGAATCCACATTTTAAGTTCATCCCATGGCATGAAATGTTCAATTTTCTCATGATGCACGCCATATTTGACAGAAATTGGTTGGTAAAGACTGCAAGCAGTAGGAATAAGAAGAGCCATTATTACACAGAAAAAAAACGTTACCTGTCCTTTCCGCTATATAAACAAGGATCCCCGGTCGGAGAAAACATGATGAGCACAATAGGAACATCACATAATATGGATAACTCATCCGCCTTCTTCAGTATCCCTTGTTTACGTTTCGCATATGTGAGTTGACGACCATTTGAGTTCTCTAGCTTCTTTATCTCACACTTAACCCTGCCCATCCTGCACCGTTCAATCACCAAGCTAGCCTCGACATACACTGGAAAAATTTGAACTAATTATCAATCAGAAAAGCAAAATCATAACTGATTCCGCAAACAAAATGTACATTCTCATCCACTGTACTAGCTGACGAAGAAATTCTTTTAATCAAAGCCCTTGAATTCCCCACTTACCCACTTTATCATTCCCACAAACAATAATATCATCCCGATAAATCCCGATAAAACTTACAAACAGACCCTAGAAGATAGCACGATGTACATGACCACTGATCTTAAAGAAACAAAACTGTCAAAAAGAAGAGAGTGACGGATAAAGAAAGGACTGACTACCTGAATACTGCGATTATGATTATATAAAGGAGAAGTGGACAGATAGCATAACTTAGGGTTGAAGAGACGAGAATCGGGAATCGAAAATTGGGAAAGACTACCGTGGGAAAAAGCAGACGATCTAACGATGATGATAAATGTTGAATAAGGGAAATTAGGGAACCTCGGATTGAGGAGGCCTTTTCAGGCGCAGATTAGAACATCAAGGAGCAGCGGGAGAATAGGCTCAATCGAACGCAGATTACGACATCTTTGTTAAATGGAAATATGTACTCCATTATTTTTTTTTCTAATTTAATTATAATGATTTTTTATCCGATATAAAATGAAGAATATTTTTTAAAGATAATGAGGATATAAGTGAAATTTAAAAAAAAAATGAAAAAAGAAGAAAAGAGGAAGAAGATGATGAGATAGTTTAATTATAATAAATATAAATTTATTGTCAAAGAATGAGATATTAGAAGTGTTATATTTATATTAAGACTAATAAAAAATATTATAATTAGATTGAAATGAAGGAAGTATAAGAAAGATTAATTTGTCGTCAGTTATGTGTGACAGAAAAGTGAGAGAAAGTAAAAGGAGGAGATATGTTAGTGAGTTGAATTGATATGATATATTATCTTCATTTTAAAAGAATTATAATTGATTGACTTGATATGATAATTTATATGTATATTATTTTATATTATAAATATTAATTTGTCATTCGATTTATGTGATTGAGAGGAGTGAGAAAAAGATAAAGATGAGAAAAAATAATGGGATGAGTTGATATGATATAAAATAAATAATAGGGTTATTTTGGTATTTTTATAAACAAAAAATTTCTAAATAAAATAATATTGTAATTTAATTGGGATATCGTGATTTTGTGAGTGTTGCAATTCTTTTAAGACGGAGAGAATATAAGAGTGTTAAAATAAAACTGAAATCAATTATCGAATCAAAACAAAAAACAACTATCTGAAATCAGTAAACCATTTAATAATTGGTGCGATTAGAGTTTCGAAAATTTGATAATAAAAAAAATCTGATTTAGGACTTGGTATTATGCAACCTTCATCATTATCTATGCGTTTGCACGAAATCTTTATGCAACTTTGGCTGTATGCAATGTTGTACAAGAGTACAATAAGTAAACCCGGTAGTCCATTCCAATAAGTAAACCCAGATAGTCGATACAAATAAGTAAACCCGATGTTTATTACAATTACGAAGGTATACTGCATAAATCAGGTTGCATAATTACATTGCGCGTCTAATGAATATGGCATCCACATCTGAAATTGAATTATTATAGGTTCATAACGCAGTACGATAAATTACAGTGTCCTTCGCCATAGACTAGACGTGCATGGAGCACTTGATGTGTCTCTATACTCTCCATATTAATCAGAAAGATGGGAACTGAATCCTGGATGCACAGTTGCCTCTAGGGCGAACTGGACATTCAATGAGGTTCTTCGCTGAAGTGTCGACGCACAGATAAACCTGGTAGAGCTGGCTGTACCCCTCTCCGTCACGGTTGCACTCGATCCATGGTTCATATCCAACTTCAGCTTGTATAGCTTGCTTGATGTCTTCTAAGTTGTATAATTCATCATTCGGTTCAATTCCTGCAGAAATCAGTTTCAAGAACATCAATCTTTGATTAGCAACACCACTAAGTCTCTGCCTCAAATTGTAGACGAAACTCTCGATTATAGAATTTTCTTTGAGATCAGGAATTCTAAGAGGTGATGTTATAATCAGTTTGACCAGATTATATACATGGTTCTGATGCTTTGTTAAGTACACTGACCTGCGGTTTTCAGAGCTCCGAGGAGGTTGGTTTTCTCTTTCAAGTCAAGAGCAGCTTGAAAGTAGCTGTGCTCATCGAGGATCGATTCAGCGCAGGTGCCATGCTTGTTCCACTCATGAGACCAGAATGTTGTTCCGTCGCTGCTTGGGCATGCCAGCGATGGCCATTCTCTTTCTAGTCTGCTTTCCAGGTCTCGAATCTACACAATGAACTATACCCATTAGGGCATCTTTTCTATATGATCCCGTAAGCATAGCTACAGTGTCTATATATAGCTTGTTACAGAAGATTGACTGTTGTGATTTGTAAGCAAAGCACAATCTGCAAGTAAGGTTGCTTCGAAGAAACAATTTCCTAAAATGTATTTAGCTTGTTACATGACGTGAAAGTCTGGAAGGATATTTAACACAATTCCCATGTCTTTTCTTGTTCAAAATAGTTTCAGTGGAAGATAAATTTACAACTAACTTTAGATAGCTGGAGATAGCAACTAACAACCTATGTTTGGATAATGAAAAAGAAACTTGTTTTTATTATGTTTCAATTTTGATCCGAGTTCTTCACACATCTTTCACAAAACTTTTATGCCTTGAACATACTAATAAAGAAAACAACTCCTAAAAGGCAGCCATCACCAGGCTGCAGCAAGCAAGGTGTCACGGGCTAGATTTCTGTAACCTGTACGGCACTCAAACTTCTCACACTTTCGTTTGAGTTCAGGTACCTCCAATACCAAAAGGTTAGATCAACGACAGAATGAGAATTTTGAGGGAGAATACAAGTGTTTGTATTGCTTTAGTGAATTTTGGATTTTTTAGGGATGGTTTGACAAATAAGATAACACCTTCTTATATACAAGTTTATAGAATGATCTAGATTTTGTAGAACCATCTCCTAGACTTTTCTAAGGTGGTTAAAGAATTCTACTAAGTTTTCTCTTCCTAACATATACAAGGAATTCTTTAGAACAAATCCTACCCAAGATAAAGAAAAGATTCTACAATATTATAGAAAAATATGAAAGATTCTTCCTAAAACATTCTAGAGAAATGTAAAAAACTTTTCCTATAACATTCTAGAGAAGTCTAGATAATTTGACCTCTTAAAAAAAATATAAAACTTCCTATAAGGGCATAAAGAGATCTAGAGAGTTGTGGAGAACTCTAAACCATTCTTCAAGTACAACCTCCCAAAATTAGCTCGTTCGTGACAAAGGGCAAAGCTAGCTTAGCAATCAAGATGATATATAACCGAATTGTCTAAGTTCAGTATAAGCATGCACGATCGATGTTCGGTCATACCTCAGATGCGTCGAAGGAGTTAGATCTGTCGCAGTTAGAGGGATAGGTCCCGTCAGCGTAGTTGGGCCAGAGGCCATGGATGCTGAAATCTGCTGCTGGCTTGCCGCTCTTTGGGTAGCAACAGTGGTGTCCTCTTGTGTCACAGTATGCTCCTGCCCACTGCTCTCCACCATAAACATAAACCATGAATTGATTTGATCGTCTTGATCAAGAATTTGATTACAAACTAGAGCAAATTACAAAACACAGGTATCCAGCTGATTAACTTCGTACGTACACAGTACACACTACCTGTTGGACAAAGTAGAAGAAATCGAAATCGGATTCCTTGGATGAACAAGAACTCAAAACCACCAGACATTGAAGCGCAAGAACTTTGATCAGCAACGACGGATTCTTCATCATGGATTCACTCCTGTATCTATTTCGTTGATTTCTTATATATGGGCAATGTTATGTATGCCCCGAAGCAATAAGTTGGTAGACTGGGGCACGCTATGTTTGATGTTATATACTCAATGAAGCTAACGTTCATTCATATTTGTACAAGCTATCATCGATATCTTGGCGTACGCGGAATATGCCGAATATGAGAGCTTGGATATGCTTCCAAGTTTTGCTATCTTTTTAGATGAGGCCGGTAAACGTGTTTCCCGTTGGATATGCTCATGTGAAATGCACCTTCAAACCAAAGAACATGGTCCCGTCCATATGTGCTTCCTAATTCCTATCCACAGTAAGGGCATGGAATTGATGATAGTTCAGAGACATCGTGTACCTGTAATACAAAAAATACTGATGCTAGAAACACGACGACGATCGAATTCAAGCACAATCAAGGACTCCAAACAAGGGAAAACCTCTTTAGGGTTTCTCGCTCTTAATATTCCAAATAACAAATGACAAAAACTGTCTCACAAGATGACTGCGAACAGTTTATAAAGAGATTCGAAAGACCTAACAACAATAATCATGGACATGCCAAAAGGCATGCTTGTTAATGTTAAAAACGTAAAGAGAGAACGCCTCGAAAGTGGTCTAAACACCCTCAAAATGCCGAAAAAACATCCAAAATCGAGGCCAATGGCGCTGAGTTTTGATTCCCATACCGCATTTCAAGACAATAACCTTTTATTTCTAAAAAGTCAAAGAGTAACATGCTGTCATCATGCATCAGTCAAACTTAGACAGAACCAAAATCACTAGTTTGGAATATTAGAAACTAGATCCTTAACCCAAATAACAATTCAAAACGTCTACTATCCAGCAGTTACTTTGTGTGTGTCTAAATATTCATTTTTAGATTGCGTCCAAAAGAGCTCAAATATAATGCACAAACTTCTTTCAATGTTTATTTTCTTCATTTGGACCTCGAGGTGTTTGTTAGTAGTATCTCTTTTTTTCAGAAACTTTTGTTTGTATTGAGGAGAGTTTGGAACTTATTTATCAATATATCATACAAAAGAGTTTTTTTTATCAATCAATCAATTTTATGTACTAATATGATCTTATAAATAAATTAAAAAAACATAATATTTTTTCATATCTATTAATATAAGATAACATATTTATCTTAAATCAAATTATAATTATAATTTCTCATAAACCTAACTCTAATATATTCTCTTCATAAATGTTGTCGTCGTTGTCGTCGACAGTAACAATACATTCCAACCAATGCCACACAAAACAAAACATCTCCAAAAACAATATGTCGTAACAGTGCATCCCAAATTGATATCTACAAAACAAAGCCTTCGATCAATAGATCTCAAATAATACAGCCCGAAACTAATATCCACAACACAATACGTCCGAATAGTGCATTCCGAATTAATCTCTATAAGACAGTACGTCCGCCCCTCGTGTCCCCCCAACGTCTCCCGCGGCTCCATGTAATCCCCGTCGGTCGTCCTCTCCCACATTACGATCGAATGGTTGTCGGACCCCGAAAACAAGAACTCACTCGATCGATGCCTCTCCATCGTCGTCACAAATGCATTCAAAATCCCTCCTCTTCCGCAATCTCCGACCGGGACTTTGTCGTTGAATAAGGCAAATCCGTGGCAAACTCCAAAGTTGGCGGCTCCGATGACACCGCACGTGGCCGAGGGGTTGTTGTTCGTGGCTGATGGTGGTGGTCAGAGAAGATGGGATCGAGAGTTGCTTGGGGAGGCGGGATGAGTTGTATGGCACCAACCTCGAAGTTTAAGAATTGGGATTTATGGGATTCAGTTGATTTGATTTTCTAGGGTTTTGGGTTTGAATTGGGTTGCCTGATTCAGCTGATTTGAGTTTTAGGATTTGGTATATAAATCTTAGCAGAGAGAGAGAGGTAAGAATACAAGGGAACGTTTATATTTCAAAAAATTAAATCAATTGATAATTGATAAAATTGAATATGATAAAATAATAAATAAGATCTAAAAAAATAATAATTCTCACTTGAAAGAAATGAATAACTTGATAAGAGTACTTAAACACATCATCATTTACATTTTAAGAAAAATAATATATAATTTTTTTGAATTTTTGATTTTTTATACATAATGCATATGTTTCCTGAGAGGAGATTTTCTATCAAAAAAAAAATATTTTTAGGAAGTTGTAAAAAATTAAGATTTTTTCAAAATTTAAAAGAATTAAATAATTATTTTTATATTTTAGAGGATAAGATATCACCGAATCATAGATGTGAAAGATTATAAGTAATTTTTTCTACTTTTTATTTATCACATGTATGCGAACACGTGTTACCTAGTGTAAGAGTGCTTAGAGTCTTGATAGCCACAACACAACAAAATAAACTTTTTGAATAATAGATCCAAACATAGGCAAGGAATCTAGGCAGTCGGCATAATAAATAAGCCATGCTACCACAATGTATGGAGTTTATAGAACCCACTTGGCCTTCATCTACCATGCGGACTCCATTTTTATGGATTATAACGTGGGAGAAGAACCAAAACAAAGAAGACAAAAGACATGGATGCTTGTACGTATTGTTTTTTAAACTGAAAAGAAAAAAACAAGAAAGAGAGAGGGGAAAGAAAGCTATTTGGATCCTTTGTGTGTGCGTTGTTTATGTTTATTTTTTTATTTAAAAAATCAGGAAATAAAAATAAAAAATCATATTAAGAAAATATCAATCCTAAAAACTTAATATTTTTAAAAACTCTAATAAAAATAATCTCATAAAAAAATTCAAACAAAAATTAAAAAATAACTCTTAAATCATCAAATAATTTGAATAAAACTCAACGATTCAGATCACAACTCCACTTCGTGGATCCAATTCCGCCATAACGTAGGGGAAGCCGAGGGGGACCAATGAGATACTTGTATATAATAAACTACTATGCTATTCTAGTGTCACCTTAGCATAATCTGGATCATATGTCGTCAAGACCAGTCAAAGGATGGGAGACATGGATCATGGTTGTCGAAGTTGCATCTCAACAGATGGAAAATCGTGCCATAGTGCTTGTACTTTATAGTTGCGATGCAGCGCCAAGGCTGCTTTTCTAGGAGGATTTCATCATTTTGCAGCTTTGACAGTATTGTGTTAATCCTTCTCATCCTTATGTTATGGTCACCAGAGATATCATTAACGATTTTCATTGTTACATCGTCATGATGACTCTCGATTTACTTTCTTATAACTTATAAGGTTCCTGCTTTATATTTGGATTGATCTTGTTTGTTGGCGATGATGGTTGATTTGGCTGATTGAATGTGTAATTGTCCATTCGACTAGTATAACAGGCAAAGATTACCCGACCGTTGCATCCCAAACATATTTAGCACGGAGTTGCTTACCTTTATCATATTCTCATGAAAATGCCAGAACCATGGAGTTGGTAGAATAATCCATGCACACAGCACAACAATAACTAAACTTGAGAACCAACATGACTCAACCAAACCACCAAGACCTTACCAATCCCACTTGATTCTCCCTATCAAACCCATAATAAACCAATCCTGTATATATATGTTTGTCCATGCAGTTGTCTTAGCGAACCGATCATAAATCTTCAAACAGCTTCCGGGACAGCTCCTTGAAGCTCACTTGCGCAATCATTTTCAGCAACAACTACGAAGAAAATGAAGTCAGGAGCAGTTGAAGTTGTCGAAGCATCCAAGATGGTTCCACCACCACCTCCGGGGATGAACAGGGGAATTTCCATACTCGACTTCATTTTCAGGATCATTGCAGCCATTGGCACTCTGGCTAGTGCTATAGCGATGGGGACGACCGACCAGACATTGCCATTCTTCACACAGTTTATCAGATTCAGGGCTCAGTATGATGATCTTCCTACACTCACGTATGTTACCAATCATTAGTTTGTTATATTACTATGATACTTCTGATAAATTAGTGCTTTGTCAGCATAAGATTATAAGCTTCATTGATGCTTCAGGTTCTTTGTGGTGGCCAATTCAGTTGTCTTTGGCTATCTGTTGCTTTCGTTAGCATTGTCCATCGTACATATCATAAGGAGTGCTGCTAGAGGCACGCGAGTTTTCCTGCTCATCTTGGATACGGTAATATGCTCATCCTTAAAACGGTAACATAGTTGCAGAATTTTAACTTTCCCCAATCCAGAGACAAGCTAAAGTTACACTTTCGCTGAAAGTCTAGCTGATTCAGAACATTCAACCTCCACCTTGGCATCAAGTTCAATCTTTCTTGTTGTTGGATACTTTGCGATCTATTTTTCACCGTAAAAAATGACATTTTTTTTCTATTTGTTTCATGCACAAAGGCGGCATTGGCACTTTTGACAGCGGGAGCATCAGCAGCTGCTGCAATAGTCTACTTAGCACACAAAGGGAACGTCTCAGCAAACTGGGCCGCGATATGCCAGCAGTTCAATAGCTTCTGTGAGCGCATCTCTGGATCGTTGATTGGGTCTTTTGTTGCGATGGTCATCCTTGTGCTTTTGATCCTTCTTTCAGCAGTCGCCATCTCGCGTTAAAAAGCTGAAAGTTATGGAGACTAAGCAACATGAAGTTTCATTGGGTGAAAGAGTGAAATACCTGGAAGCCCAAGGAAAAGTTTGTTTGTGTGTTTTTGTGGTGTGCTTGTATGTTCACCTCTATCCAATGGTTTACTTGGAACGTTATGTGGTGTTCAAACGTGAACTATGTTTTCATAACTATATATTTGGCATAACAATCATGAAAGTAAATTAGTTTCATATATCAACGAAGAATTGATCGGTTGTTCCTTCAATGTATGTAGTCATTCGAGAGACAGATGCGCCCCCGAAAAAAACTGAATCGCAATGACATCATAGAAAGGTTGAACCCGGCAAAGACACCAATAAATCATTAATCTTCATTCCAGAGATTTATTCAGACTCCCTCAAGCACAAAACTCCAATTCGAACATAATACTCAATAGGCATACATATAACATAATTTAACAGGGAGGTTTCTGGAGGCCACACTTGACAGGGATGGCCAGAGTCAGCGTCGGATCAAGACCAAATGTAGGCAAGAACGGGGATGCCTTGTACGTACATAAGCACATCAAATTCACCTTCGAAATAGCATTACAGCAGACTGGAGATGGAGGAGCAGGACGTCCTCTGGTTGTCGCCGGCCTGCAGGCGTTGAAGAAGTTATCTCGGTCAGCCCCGCAAAAAACTTCCCCCTTCGATATCGCCATAACTGCGAATAGCATCACCAAGACCATGGCAAGATTGATCATACGCTTTATCTCCATCTCTGCGGGTTTTGTGTTGTCTTTTTACTGCTACTTGGAGGTGGTGATGCTTCGAATAAATATATAAACCAATGTTTGTCCCATATATGGCAAGGTATAGATTGGAACTTGATTTGACTATAAAATTAAGTAAATCAAATTTTTGCTTATAGATCTAACTTGATTTGGAACTACTGAGTACAATACGTAGAGATTGATTGATGTTACTTTCCTTGAATGATCGAGTACTCTCCTCCTGCAGAAGTAATATTAACCATACCTCATAACTAATTTCAAAAATGGAAACACCTATGAAGGGACAAGACTACTAGAATCATCTATGAAGTGATCAAAATGACCTGCACATTGTCAACACTAACCACAATGTAAATGGAACGTTTTTGTTTCTTTTCAAATGAACATCGCTCAACCTTGTGAGACGACAGCTCTATCCGGAGAAGAAATCATCCCCTTCGGAACTTGTGTCGTCTCTAATTGACCCATATAATTCTGCTCCCGCCCTTCGGCACCAAAAACATCAGATTGGAGCGAAGGAGAAATATTCTTCACATGCAACCACGTGAGTTCCCACAAGCTGTTGCCGCCTAGGGAGCTCCGCGGCGCAAGCACACCCTTCGTCTTCATCACGACCAGCATGTTCTTGAGGAGCTCGATTACTAGCTCCTGAAGCTTCTCGCTTTTTTTCCCTCTGATCCTCACCTTCACATACTTCTCCATCTGGTTCAGAACGCCCAGCCACAGTTTGCAGAACGTGGTCAGCTGAGATAATACGTTGAGCAACTGCAAGAAGACGGTTGAGAGTAACTTCATTGCGAGTGTCAGTGTGCTCTCAATGTTCCGGTAATCCTTCTGGGAGTGCCCTTGTGCAATTTCAAGCAAGTCATCGAGCAACGTGAATATTACAACGTCGAAGCACTGTAACCAGAGAGCATGTGGAAGGAGTACGTCTTCCACTCCAGTCAAGCACTTCCTCAGTGATGAGACTGCATGGTTTCGTACCTCTTCTCTTTGATCCAAGCATGCTTTCCTCACTGCTTGGACAAGTCTCAGGCACATGTCTCCGATATCCTGAGTCAGCTTTGCAGCGTCCTCTTTTGAAGCTCCCTTGGACTCCTTCGCCCAACGCACCAGACACATGCCTGAGCCGGCCATCAGGTCCAATGCTCGAAGGGACCGATCTGCCGGCCCAACATGAGACTCGGCAAACTGTCTAGAGGTATCTACAACAAGAGTAAAGTTCAGAGGCGACAAATGGGCTCCATCAGACATGATGAATTGCAGTGCTTCAAAACCAGCATCAGAAGCTTCGGGATGCCTAGCAGTAACTGAAAGCAGAGATGTTATGTTTCTCCAGCCCATTTGTGACCGGATGTGATTAGCATTAGCCTTGACAAGTCTACTGACTTCTTGAGTGATTTGCTCACAGTAGGCATCAGCAACTCGAGCATCAAGCTTCAGTACAAGCTGCAGCGACCTGAGTAGTTCATCCGCCAAGTTTTCTTTATAAGGAAGTAAACGCTGGCATATCCGAAGCAGTCCAAAAACAGCCTTTTCAACCAATGCAGATGGCATCAGAGTTGACTGAACAATACTAGCGATGTGCTCATATACCCCCTGCCAAAGAAGTTTAATCCGGTCACGGTTATTCAAAGTGATTGCAATCAATAGCTCAAGACAAAAAACTGCAGTGTCTTCATTTTCAGGGGAACCAGTAATCTTTTGGGGACGACCCGCAGCCCAGACAAGAGCCCGTGCAAGCTGCAACAGAGATTCGGATTGCAGAAACTTGCTCTCGGTGAAAATGCTGTCAATATGACACGTTTGAATTGTCTGAAGGGTGCGTTGATGAGCAGCAAGTTGTTGCTCGGTCGGTTGAGATCCTGGCTCCTCAGTGTCAAGAGACAGCAGCTGACTAAAACGACCCATCAGCCCAGAGCATCTTCTTGGAGTCCCCATTGATGCCAAATGGGCTGATGTTAGAGTGCTTGCAAGAGGCTTTCCATGACCAGGTTCCAAGGGCAGCTCCATTTCATCAGCAGCATCAATGGCCACACGAGCCGGAAGAAGACCGAGCTTGTGCAATCTCAAGATGCAATCCAGGATGTTTCTCCAGCCAGTCCGGACGTAGTCTCCATACCTATTCGCAATCGTGAAAACTGCTACTGTTACCATTCTTGCTTTGGTGTCATCACCAAACGTTAAAACAGGCTCACCAACCGAAGACGGATTCAACAAGGTGGTGAACTTGCAAAGAGAAACCACCAGATCGTCTAATACATCCTCAAGATGGTGGAATGCTGAAATCTTAGCAATTGCCATGAAACCATCGATACAAGTTTGATAGACATCTTCATGTTCGGCATGATCAAACACCACCGAAATTGCAGCAATGGTTGGACCGGACATGATGGCAAACATGTCATGATCAAGATAGGCTCCGTCATCTCCCACAATGTAAGGTGCAGTCTTCTTGGATCTGTGGACTAAATCAATCCAACGACTAGGATTCATCTCAGGCGGTCCAGTACCCTGCTCCGGTGTGGTCCGAAGCTGGTTTTTGCAAATCGAGTGATACACCTCTGACAGATATTCTCGAGGAATATTAACGCACCGAGAATTTCGAATAAATTCCTCCTCTGTCATCTTGTTCTTCACCTGTGCATTATGAAGATCAGTGTTAAGCATAATGATTGAATATGCCAGCAGAAACGCAGCATCCTTGTCGGCTAATATATGTGGAGATTGTTCATAGAATCTTTCGGCAAAAGCCTCAATAACCCTCTGTATCTTTTGTGCCTCCCCAGGCAGTCTGAAAGTGTCCACAAAGAGCCGCAAAGCAGTGTCCATGTTCATATCTTGAAAATCAAAAGTCTTGGTGAACTCGTAAAGAACCTGAACGCAAAATTCATCATGGTTCCCAAGAAAGTCACCCACGAGGTGCTTATCTAACCCAGCAGTATACCTGAAAAAGCAAGCTACACTTTCAGGGTCGAGTTTCTCTGGAAGCAAGTGTGTTCCTTGAAGAAACTCTAATCCTTTCTTTGGATCGCGATTAAAGTGATCAGCACCAATCATCAACCTTCTCTTAATATACTTCCTACGACGGACAAAAGGAACCCAGCCATTAGGATCTTTGTAGTTGCCACATTTAACCATCCAAAACGGAGTGTACTCCTCGAGAGTAACAGGAGCTGATTCTAAGCCCATAGATTCATCACTAACCTTCTCAGCCATTCCCTGAATAACTGCTATAAGACCATCCAGAGCAAGAAGGTGCATTGACGAAAGAGGGCAGTTAACAGGAAATGCACTTTTGGACAACATATTCGCCAAGTCTTCGAATACATTGTTGCATGTAATGTCGCAATCAAGGTTAGCATACATTTCCACCATAAACGCCTTCTGCCGACAAAAATCAACAAGTGCCTCCATTGCAACCTCTTGCTGAGGGTAAGAAGCCCCGTATTTACTCTGTGCAAGCCTTAATATCACACATGAGAAAAAAGTCTCAAGTTGCAACTTGAGTTCTGTACGCAAATGGCGATAAAGATTAAGAACAATGCTGCACACCATAGAAAGAATCAGCGAACTCATTGACAAGCCAAATTGCATAAGGTTCAAGAACAAGTCATTCTGTATCAAATTCATGAGCCTGGCATGTTGGAGGAAAGAAGCCCCGCCCAACTCAATCGCAGAATTGATTAAACCCAATGCAAAAAGAGGGACATCTTCATCGAATGCTATAGTATTTGACCGGGAAGTAGCTCCTATGTGCTCCACTGCATTCAGTATTGAACAGAGGAAACGGAATATCTCGACCATACAGGGAACTCCATATGGCTCGGTCATCAGATGCACATTTTCAAGTGCACCTCCATCCTTCCCAAGACCAATCCCATTTGCATTTTCATTCATTGCCCCGAGAAACATAGCATCCTGGGAATTGGAGGCAAGATTAGAAGATAATAACGAGCCAACAAAGAGCAGCCTACACTGTCATTATACTACTGTTTGGCAGCAGAACTGGGATACAAATCAGGTTCACCAATCAGCATAGTTGATGGCAAGCGACTTCGGTAAAATTAAAAGCTGCTCGCCACGAATTAAGACACTAGAAGCAATGACACACAACTTACTTACTATGCAGCCACTGTCAAAGATCTTCATACGAATTAAGGTTCACAGATACAAATGGAGTAATGCCCAAATTTCAAAATATAAGGAATTAACTTACTACTTCCTTTCCCCCACACTCACACACAGTACAACACTTTCTGGCAAGGAAGTTATGATCATCAGTCAGAAAAGAGAGAGAATCCGGCATACCTCTGATTTGTTAGATATGCCTCCCTTAACAATAGAATGTTCAATGCTGTCAACTTCTGGAAGATGAGCAAAGATACACCTGATAAGTTCATGCATGGTATGGCGAGCTGTCCGTTGCAACAACTCGCTCTTTGTCCCAGCTTGATGGACAACACGGAAACAAGTATTCACAATGGTGCAAACATGTTGATTGCTCAAGACAACAGAGGCTTTACTTTTCATACAAGCCAAAAGAACCTGAAGAATCTTCATCAACACAACTTCTTCCGACGCAGGATCAGTCTCCTCGAACCAACAACTAGTCACCGCGTCCACCACCATCAGCATCCCCTTATCCACATCTATGGTGCTCAAATCAAACACATCGAGCGTCAAGATCTTATACACGGCAGACAAAGCAATCCCCGTAATAGGAGCACCTGTATCATCCGATCGAATCACCTCCAGAAACGGCTCAAGATACAAAACCGGACTGATTTCTCCCCACTGATCCTCCCACATGAACACATTTCTGCGTAACGCCTTCAATGACTGAATCAGACCGTGCTCGAGCTGATCATCGCCCGACATATACCGACCGCCCCATCTCACATTCCTTCTCATTATCGCTAATACCGCACCGATTTCCGAGTTAATCATACACGCTAGGGCTGCTCTATTCAACGGGATATCTTCATATTCCTTTGGTTCTTCTTCGATCGCCTTTATACCCGGTTGTAGCTTTATTCGACCCATCGTATCCACAATTTTCACCATCTAACTCAACGATTTACTCATGAATTGGCCGCGCATCACTCGAAATGAGCACTGCAAACCCCAAACCGCAAAACGCTAATTCAGATCAAAAATCGACGCAATCCATGACAAAAATTGCAATGAAATCAATAGTTTTCAAAGCAAGTGGAGACGAAATTGAACGCTGGAGTTTGAGATCCGATTCACTCACCTTCGTCGTTTCGCCGGCTCCGAAGTCGAATCTCTGGCAAGACAGTGACCGCCTTTTTGTGACTTCTGTGTTTGTGAGTGTTTCTTTTTCTGGGATATGTATGAAAAGTTAGCAGTTGTAAACCTCTTGCATTATGTCAGGCTCCACTTATTCAGGAGCTTTATCTATTTGTTCCTGAACAGAAATTTAGATCTGATATGATCAGCAGTTTTTCCCTACAACGAATTTTAACCTATGCAATGCCAATTTACCTTTTTACCCATTTTATATTACAATCTTCTTTTAGGATATACATTAATGAATGTTTTATTATCGATTCGGATTTTAGTAAACTTGATACTCTAACATGATATTAAACCAAATCTCATCATAACAGTTCGATCTATATCTCCCTGTTTTATTATTATCTATGTCATATATTTATATGAAACTTATATATAACACTTGATATATGTTAAAGACCTGAAATATGTTTATGCTTGATCATTATCTAGTTTTACTCAAATTTTTTATTCTCTCAATTCCATTTTAATTGAAACGTTTTGACTCGATACGAGATTTTATATGTGTTTTTGAATTTTGATGAAGAAATATTTTTTTTAATAATGAAGTTTATTATAACAACAAAAGGAGAAGTTAGTAGATGTATTATAACAGATCATATTTATTTGATATTTTTATATTAAAATATTATATAAAAAACGTTTCATTTATTTTTTTTCATTAAAAAAATATTTCAATAATTTAGAACCACATAAATATGTAGTTTATAATATATAAATATGTAATTGTCAAAAACATTTTTCCGTGTGAATCACAAAAAAAAAGAAAAAAGGACGGGGGTGTTAATAACACAACCCGCCAGAGAACAAGCATAAGACATACGGACTAGCATTTGGACCGAACTCTGGTGGCTGCTATTTGAGCATCAAAACAAGGAAGCAGCAGCTCATTCCGATGGCCAGCACCCTTTTTGTATGAGGTATGCAATCGCTTCTCTTTTTTTAGCAACATCATGCTAAGGACTTGGAATATCATAACAATACCAATTCAAACTGATTTCATTCATGACTGATTTGTAGATAAAGGGTGCAAACTTGCATTCATGAAAGGCAGTAGATAAAGCAACAAGAAAGGACTTCAAACGAATATATAATGTCCTGAATGAGTTGCAAAATATTTTCAGTCAATATTTTACCTGATTTTGATATATCCAGTATTCACATCTAGCCTAGAAAAGGAAGGCAGATAGATACAATGAGTTTATTCCATGTGGGAGATCTTGTTTGGCCTCAGAAAGATAACTTCGGCTCTCTGCATGGCGCCTCGTGACAACACAAGAACTCATCCATTATATTTCCTTTTCTTATGGCTCCGGCTACAATGAACATTGTACCTTGAATTAGCTAGCTCTCGAGGCACACGTCGAAAAGTTCCGGGAATATTTTCCTGTCTTCTTCGTTCACAAACACAATTGCATTGCCTTCCTCGATGCCCTACCGATCAAGTGAACATACTCCTTGATGGAGTTTGGCATGTCAAAAACTATCACCTGTCTCACGCTCAACATGTTGATTCCTCGCCCCAATAAACTAGTAGCAACAAGCACAGAGAACTCTCCCCACAGAAAAGATTTCACAGTATCCCTTCTCTCTTTCATCGATTTGTCTCCATGGATGGACAAAGCTTCGATCCCGGTGGTTATGTTGATTGCCTCAGATAAAGGTCTGCCCCAGTCCTTGAAGCCACAAATACAATAATTGGAGGCCTGAAGTGCTTGCTCATCAATAAGTTAAAAACGCTTTTGTTTCTTCCGCTTAGACTCGACCCAGATAGCTAGTTGCTTCAAGGCATGATTTGGCTTGTTTGGCCTCCCAACATTGATGACAACTAAATCTGTTGCTTTTTGGTTGCCGTTTTCTCAACTTCTGGTTGAACAGTGGCCGAGTACATAACGATCCTTGGTTGTGACAGAGGTAAATATCTGCAAATCCTGATCAAGGAAGCCCCTCTGGAGCATGCAGTCGAAATATTTCCTAGGTTAATGTCGTTTCTTGCTCAAAAGGTCTGCAAGCCTACCGGGAGTTCCGACAATTAGCTCCATACCTTGGTTGATGCGGTAAAGCTGTCCAGCCATGGCATCACCACCAATCACAAGTGCAGCCTTGAATGGCAAGCCTCTCTCCAGCAACTTAGCTTCTTCTTCTACTTGACACAAAGCTCCCTCGTAGGTGGAAGAACTATAGCTGAATGCTTCTTCTGGTCCTTCAAATGCTCGCGAGCCAGATCTGCAGCATGAGAAACAATAGGAATCAAATAGGAAGTATTTTTTCCTGATCCTGTGTCTGCTGAAACAAGAAGATTCTTGCCAGCTACAGCACATGGTATTGCTAGCATTTAAACTGGTGTCGGCAGTTCATATCCAGCAGACTCAATATTTTGAAGGAGCTTGGATGGAAGGTCACAAGAAGAGAAAGACAGGATGGGTGACGTAACAGAATCGTCTTTGACATGTATATCAAGCCTCTTCCTAAGCATCTCAATCATTTTGGACATAGAAGTCTGAGATTTTGACTCATTTTCCCCATCTCTCACATAGAAACAGTCGTCAGTGGCAGGTAGCCGCTTCTGTAGAGGACGATTCGTCACCAACCTTGACCTAGAAACCCTATCAAGAAAAGTCTTTTTACATCCCAAGCTACATATATCATAATCTGTTTCATCACATATGTACTCTCCATCGCGACCACATATGTCACAACGAGGTTCCCCAGGAAGCGCTTCTCTCTGATCCCAGCACCTAACCTTCACTTCATCCGCTTCTCCTGAGGCTACATACAAAAACATGGGACTCCTCAGCTCAGGAATTATTGTCTTATTTCATGGAAATCAAACCCTAGTAAAGGTTGTTTGATATGTTTGCTCCAAACAGTGATTCCAGAACAAATAACAATAACGGCGGCGGCGAGGCTCCGGTTGCGGTCGTCGCCGCTGTGGGTTGTGGTTTTTCGGGATAGGAGATGGCCGTGGGATTCCGGGAGGGTGGTGAGGACATGGGTCTCATCCATGTATGGGCATTTGCTTTGCACTTGGGTGCGGATTATGTATGGTATGTCAAGTGTAATTTTAACCCTGAACTTCACTAAAAAAAAAAAAAGTCCAAGGTATCTTTCACTTGCAGTTTATTATTCAAAATGTTTTGATACACAGTTTGTATCTACCTCAAGAACTGTTTATACTTTTTTTTTTAAAAATATAGATAACGATCTGATTCGATACGTAAATTTATATATGTGTTAAATTTTTATATAGAATTTGATGAAAGAATAATAGTTTTTGGATTATAATGAGGTTTATTCTATTAATTATGATAGAACATAATTAATGTACTATAATTTGTGATGATTGTTTTGATATTCTTTTATGTGAAAAGATTACTAAATATAATATATGACACGTCCAAATAGACAAATGTTGTTTATATTATGAAATAAAACAAATATTTCAATATCCATTTTTAATTAAATGATAAATTAATTAATTAAAAATCCGAATTTTGGATATTAAGTGCAAAAACGGTATAATTTAGGTGGATGATGCCCTAAATAGCACATACCGTTGGATTTTTTGTATTCCTAAAAGGGTTAGTATAGTTTTACGCTAATGTAACCTAAAAACAGTTACATCCGAATTTATTTATACTTGTTCACAAGATATTTTGGATTTGTTTCCATGTTATTTTGTTTACTTCCTATGTTTTTTTTTTAGAAAATCACACTTCTTTGTTTCCAATATCTTATTTCATGGTTTAGGGTTTTTGGGTTTTTAGGGGTCCCTAGGATTTAGGATTTTAGAGTTTAGGATTTTTAGGGTTCTTGAGATTTAGGATTTTTATGTTTCCTAGGATTCAGGGTTTTTATGGTTTTTTATTTTTTTCCTTTTTTCAATATCTTGTGCCATTTTTTTAATCCACACAATAAGAACCTATAGGAAAAGAAATGAAAGATATTGTTTATAAAATATTAAATAAATCTCGATCATTGGATCTTTTCATAATAAACGACTAATAAAAAAGGTAACTATTATTTGGGTTAAGCTATCATCAAAATATCCTGTCCTATTTATAAATATATAATAGATAACTAATTTATGGATTTTTTTTTCATTTATAAAGATCATGAAGATGTTTTTAACTTTTTTCATAAATAATAGCAAAAAATTAATATTTGAAAAAAATTGATGATGTTCACACAGTTGACGTCTCATATAACTAGATGAAATAGATTTATATATACATCATTCGTCTCATATTATATACAACAAATTGACTTGTCACGTGATTTTATGTGCGTGTAGAATTTTTATGAAATTCGATTAAAAAGAATGTATTTTTCTTAGAGATAATGAGGTTCACTTTAACGATTGTCAAAGAAGGTAGTAGATGTGTTGAGTAGAACATGATTGATTTGATATTTTTTAGAATAAAAAAAAAATTACAAATAAATTGGGAGAAAAAAATGTTACATGTAATACTCCCTCCATCATAATTAATTAAAATAATTTTTTTATTACATTCAATATAAATGTAATATTTTTATATTCTTTTTAATTAATTTATATTATAATCAAATTACGTCATATATCTGATTCTTTTTTTTAAAATCCCATTTATATCTCATTATCTTTAAAAAATATATTTCATTTTTTATTTAATTTTATTAGAATTTAATATATTATTTTAAAATCAAAATATTATAGTTAAATTAAGATGAGGAAACATAGAGATGATAGATATAGCATATTGTTGGGACTTTGCTTTTGCAACGAATCGGTCTTCGAAACTCTTTCCTTTCATCCCTAACTTCTCGCCGTCGTCTCTCCTCCCATCGTCTGCCGTCGCCAGCGCAACCCCTCCTTTGCCTTCCTTTCTCCTTTCCCCGCTCGCTTTCGTACCACCATCAGCCACCACAATTCCCTCTTCTCTCTACAAGTGCCGAGCATCAAGGTACATTCTCAATCCTTATCTTTCGGAGCATTGGTAGTGATTTTACACGGTTTGGGAAGTACATGATTTGGGTTGGTTCGATGATTTGGGGATTGCAATCGAGAGTGTATCTTGATTTGGAGAATTACACGTAGTGATAGAATGGTATGGTGTGGGAATTGGGATGGTTGTTTTGGTTGAATTATGTTGATTTGTTTGAAGAACTGATGGCGGTTTGATCGTTTTAATTGAATCATGTTCTTATTGGTTTTGTTCGATTAGTGTTGAGTACGGCCTAAAATTTCTTAGCTACTTGAAGGTTGTATAGCTAGTGAAGGTGAACATTGTTGAGTCGTGACCTGAAATTTTGTCTTTGTGCATAAACTTAAATTGTTTAGGTGACTTAAGTTGTTCGAGTTTGACCTAAGACTGGGTGAGTGAAGCTTGAATCTTTGAGCATTTCCATTCTTGTAACAAGGAAGTTGTGCGTCGCCCGAATTGTGTTGAGTATGACCTTAAATTCATTTCGTCACTGTTTATTTGTAAGACTCATGAGGTATACCTTCTTGCTAATGCTGGTTTATAGGGCTCACAAGGTCTACCTGCTTCTTGTTACTAGGCAGTTCAATTTATATGGAAAATTAGTGCTCCGCGTGATTGGTCTAGCTAGAAGCCACAATTTTTGAAATTTTACTGTAGTTTTGATCTCTTTTTTAGTTGAGTAGTTAAGGTTATTTGCTTCTTAATTAAGATATTTTACATTAAAAAATGTTGGGCTTCTGAAACTCCACCTAAATTGCTTGATCGAAGCGGCCAGTTTTAGGGCCGTTCTCCAGTCTGATTAATCGCTATGAGTGTTCTTTGACCTTGCACCCCTGGACGCCTCAGGGGAAATACAACAACTCTATCTTTGTTGATAAATCTATTGGAGGGTACCTTCATGTATGGTTAGATTAATCGCCACCATGTGCTCCATGTTATTTATTCAAAGTGTCCATGTGTAGGATCAAAGTAATGCTTCATGATCGGCTGTGTACTTATAATTTCACAGTAAGATTGTGGGGAATTTTCACAACAATATATAAATCTTGAATCACTGCTATTGTCAATTGATTTTTTATGTGTGTGCGTGTTCCCTGTCCATGTGTGTGTCCCTGAGAATTATATCATTCCAGTTTTGTCACCCTTTATTAAGCATGAATTTATGAAATTATATGATTTACACTTTGTCCAAGCAAATTTTACGGAGTGCTCTTGTAAATTAAGTATTAACATTTTTTTTATGGGAGGCATTCATTCTTCAATCTTCTTAATTGTAAATTAAGTATTAACATTTACAGAGTGCTCTTTTAATTGTCTTCATTCACACAGACAATTCGCTCATCAGTGATCTGAAAGAGCAAGAAATAGTGTGAGCAGGCAGGAGAGGGAGAAAGATGGAGTTGGTGGAGCCACAGTCACTGAAGAAACTGAGCTTCAAGTCGCTCAAGCGTGCTCTTGATTTCTTCTCCCCTGTTCATGGCGAATTTCCTCCTCCTGATCCTCTCTGGTATACCCTTTCGAACATTAGTACAAAATTCTAAAATTGAAATGACTGCATTTTGTTTTTAATAAATCCTTTTGCATATGTTTTGTGTGTTATGCAGCAAGAAGATACGACTGAGTTACAAGGTGAGTTTAAAACTGCTTTGATGGGTATTTTGATTGTGTAACCTTTTTGTCGAATCGCTGTTAACTGTTTTATATAATCTTTGATAACTGTAAAGATACTTTCATGAGAGTTTTTGATTGCATTAACTTTATTATTTGATCTTTCACGAATACCTCTCTCTATGTCTTTCCTAATCCTATCAATCGAACGGAGCAGAAGTGCATCACTTTTGAATAGGAATTAATGCTTGATTTTAGCTCATGTGCTTAGGTTTTGATGTGATATGACACTATTTGTCTGGGATGGAGGTCTTTCCATTGGTGGGTTTTGTTGGTTGGATAAAGAACCAACTTCTTTATTATTATTTGAGGCCAGATGGCATTTTCTTTGTGGGAGGTCTTCATTTGATGGCATTCCACCGTTAGCTTCTATGCAATACACCAATCGATATCTACAGACTGCGCCTTTATAAAACATTATGTGGCAGCTAGTGGTTTTTGTTTTCTTGGTCTTGTCCAATGCATCAGGGTTTTTGTTTTCACAGGGCCAAGTACTCAACAAGAAAATGATATTAAGTCATTTTTGCTGTGGTGCTGTTCACTAATCGATGTATTTGATGATTTGGTGGTTCAGTAGTTGGGTTAGTGCAATGCGTTTGAAAAGTTAGGGCATGGTGGGAAGAATTGCTTTGGTATCAGTGATGGTTCGTAGCATTTCTGACTCTGTTCTTTTGTTGTGGTTGAACCTTAAGATGAATGCAGAATATGCTGGGACTAAACAGTTCGAGGAACAAAGTCGTAGTGATGCAAGAAACACTTTGCAGAACCAAGATGATTCTACCTCAGCTCCTTCCGGCGTCCTTGCCCTTCCAGGTAGTCCTCTATTTCTGGTCTTGCAGTTGTTTGTTAAGTTTCTAGTTGTAAAAACTTAAAATCATTGTCTTATCGCAAATAATCGTTTGCAAGGCATGGTTTCTCTAATAGGGCATCGTAATCTGCTAACTTCTTTTCCGCATTTATGTCTTATCGTGCTACGCAATTCCTCGCCGTAACATTATCTGGCTCCAGCTACTGGCAGAATGAGAGTGTTTAGCAAGTTTCAAAATCTGACGTGTGAATTTAAAGTAACACTTGGTTCTCTAATTGTATCAATGATGTGCCAATAGCAGCATGTAGACTTTAACTTCTTTACAAGCGAGAAGATTGTGTAGATGAAGTATTGTCTTAGCGTCACTTTGTATATTTCACCTGGAGACATCTTTCACTTTGTGCAGGTACACAAGATGGAAACAAGGTTGAAAATGCACTTGTTGTAGGTCCAGCTTTGCATCCTAGGTACTTATATGCACATCTTCTCTTCTAGTTTCATTCAGTTGTATGTTTCACGAGCTATTACACTCCTTCAATAAATTACAAATCTTCAAAAAAATATTAATTACAAATATTAACTTAAATACATGAAGATTTTTCATTCGTGCTTCATGTTGACTTCCATTTACTGGAGCTATATCCTACATATCTTTTTCACTGATGAATCTTATGTGGGCCAATGGGAAGCAGTTAAAGTGATTCATTTCTTACACATATTGCGTGCTTTTCCTATCCATGTGGCTTCCCTTATATTAAAACACAAAAATCTTTTTATATTCAAAGCTTGTTTTCTATATTTCCTAATGAATTTTCTAACGTGTATGTGTGCTCGCGCAGAAATGATGTTGGTCCTGGAAGAAGCACTGCCATAATATCCTCTTCTGGTTCTGACAGGTTGGTCGCCATCCTTAAAAATGTGATGGAGAACTTTTTAAATTTGTCTTAGTTATGTTCGTCTTCTTCATTCATAAGTTTCTTCAGTTGAGATATGTGAAGTCAAAGTGCTCCAAGCTAATTCCTGTTCTTACGAGTAGAAGAAGATAAGTTATGTGCGTCACGTTAATTTAGTATCTAGAGTAAGGGACGAAGACTGTTTCTGTGTCTCATCAGTATTCTTGATGGGCGAAGATTTTCTGTTGTGGGCTATGTGAAAAAGTATCTTATGTTTCTAAAACATGTGGTTGAATAAGCAACGCAGATCAGAGAGCTTGGAACCTTTGAGCCCAAATTTCAATGCAGAGGGCTGCAATCATAGTTACGATGTATCCACACATCAGACACCTTTCAAACGACTTGGGTTGAGATAATAACAAGATAAATATGATTCGCCTTGCGATATTGTTTCAGAGACTGCTCAAGCCTATCTCATACGTCGATATTTCATTTGTACTTTGAACCACGTTCTTCATTTATCAAAACTTAGCTGGGAAGTGATGTCATATTAATGCTTCATCTTGATTAACTAACTGATGCAAAATATATTTTTAGAACTTTTTAAATACTTTATGAACATGCATTTGGATGAAAGTGTTGAAGGTGGTGTTGGTGGAGATGTCAGGAAGTTCTTATGGATTGGATTCAGAGATTGCACATCAGTTTTGTAGCTTTAGAATGATATATAAATGGCATGCATGACACTCATGTTGGAACTGGTCCCATCTTAATGCTTCCAAGCTGAAGATATGGTGATTCCGTGAGAAGGGGCATTGAGTCTTCAAGTGGATAACAAAGGATGCAATCATCCCTAATAGTCATGGGGTCAAATGTGTTTGTTTTGTTTAGTTAATGCAATTACATATGTGTACCTAATGCAATGTTGAATTAAAACTATAGACATCACACCAGTCGCGATGTTGAAAGCTATTGGCATCTTAGTTGCATGTTGAAAGTAGTCCTAGACTCTATACTCTATAGACCTCTCCATCTGTAGAAGACCTTGATGGTGTCGCTGGAAAAGCTACAACCCGTTTTTTCGTTTAATGCTGGATTTCAGATTTTATAAGTCCATGATTTTTTAAGTGAATGTACTTTGCACGAGTGTAAGTATTAGCTTTGTTGCAGGGTTATAGAAAATGCTAGTAAATAGAAAATTTCCATATATGGAGAACTTGTGGTTTTACTTACCTAGTAGTGATTGAAAAAGGAAGGGGAAAAAAAAGATATCAATATCTCATGTGGTGACAAAGTGACTAAAGGCTCTTGCAAGCTTCTTTAGTTCAGCTAAACCCAGCAACCAAAACTAAATCCTGATTCATTATGCAATCTGACTTTCTGTGTTATTTTTAATTAACGTTGTGTTATTGATTTCATTATTTTGACAGACGTCATCTCCATAGTGATATCTTTCTTCATCTGAATCTGTTAGGAACCTGTCGACTTCTGCACTTATGGAGCGGATCCCAAGCAAATGGCCCAAACCTGTATGGCATCCTCCATGGAAGAACTACAGGGTAAGAGCTACTCTCACACTTTTCCTTTATTATTCACCTCTAGAAACGAGTGGGCAATCAGAATTCAGAAACCCATTGCCATGGTTGTTAAATACTACTTGTCCTTTTATCTGAGGACTTACAGCTGTATTAACTTGAAGGAGACTAGGGGAGGCTTGTAGAACAGTTCCCAAATTAAAAAATGTAACCATGTTTAGTTCTAAAGACTAAAAAGTAACAAAATGAATGGTGTTAGTGGATGACCATTGACCTCACCACATCTTGTGATTCGTTCATCTTTCATCATGGTTGATGCTGAACGGAAGCGGCAATTTTCTAAATTCAAGAGTTTTCTTAACAGAAAAACTTGTTGATCTAGAACTGCCCCCACTCCTAAGCATCTGAGGCTATTGTAGAGGCTCAGGTTTGTTATGTTGCGGAAGTAACTCTCCTAGATTTATATCTCGTGGAAAGAAATCCACTCGAATTGGTCTTGTGAGAAATAAATCTGATTTTATTGAAGTAAATCTATTACCCCTTCAAGTGGCACTATACTTCGCTTCCCTTATGTCCTCATCAGTCGCTCCTTCTCTTTTTCTTTTCTTGGATTTTTTCCTGGAGTTGGTGGTGTCATGACATTGCTCCAAGAGAAGTTTTAAGCATCCGTTTGCACAGAATGCCAGTAACTATGCCCTGACCGGTTCTTAAAATGAGGCAGCTAGTCGCCTAATCGTCTCACCATCAAGAATCTATTCCGTGATTCTGCATGTAGTCGTACCATGGATAGGTGTATTGTATAGAAGTTCCTCTTGCAAGACCTCTCTTTGCTCCTTTTTGCTACATGTTATTAGATAGTAAGAATTTTTGGATTCAATGCATATCACCACCCAGAAATTACCCATAATTCCAAACACCACCTCCCAAAACCCACTCAAATCTTCATATGATGACTAAATTAACCACTGTGGGGTGGTTGTTTGGAAACAAATAATTCCAGAATAGCACCTTAAAACTTGTGTTGATGGACAAATTAACTTTTTTGGTTTTAGGTTGTTTTTTGAAATTCTGTGAAATTTGAGGTGGTGATATGGAATTGACCAACACCTTACCTTTCCTCCCTGGTGTTGCCTAGCCTAATAAATGCTAGGAGGAGGTGATTTATTATTATTATTATTATTCTTTTTTTCTGACAACTAATAAATAGAAGAATTTGATTTTTTTTTCCGTTCCTTTTTATATGCCCCGTGGCTGGGGCCTGCCTAGCAGTTTTTATAACATTGGTTGATGGTGGGAAGATGAAGAATTCATTGTGCAAGTGAATCATGTTGCTTCATCTCATTGTTTGAATTAGTATGATCTGATGGCATACCTTTAGGTACTTGGTATCATTTGTTTCTTGTACATGTCTAAGAGTGGGATTCTTTTTTCTGGAGAAGGCAGATACGTTTGACCTTATAGAAATATCTTGTGGCTTCATGCTTCTCTTTTGGTTAGATAAAGTCGTACCAACATCATGACATGGTACGTTATCAGGGGGCCTAAATGACAACATAGTATAAAGAAGTACTTCTACTGCTTATCGTTAAGCTACCCTAATCATCATATTCATGCTAACATCTCTTCATCCTCTGTCATGTAGGTTATCAGCGGACATTTGGGATGGGTGAGATCTATAGCCTTTGATCCGAGCAATTCGTGGTTTTGCACCGGTTCAGCAGATAGAACAATCAAGGTTATAACCTCTTTTTCTGGGTTCATTTACCTTTTAACTACTTGAATTTACACACCATAGAGATGATGATCTCACTTTTCTGGATGGGTTTTTGCTTGAAGATTCTATGTTACAGTGTTATTAAGTACTACCTTTTTTTAGAAGGATGTGTTATTAAGCAAGTGCTTGATAACATACTTGACAAACAAGAGGGAATTGAAGATGCTTTGTTGAAATGGATTTCTTTAATGAATGCGAGTGAAACTTAAGGGTACACAGCGGTGATATTGACAGGAAATGATGCGCGTTACACAGCGGTGAGCAGTTGTGAGTTGAGTGGCAATGCATCAGGACATCTGTAAAATACTAGATATGAAATAATGATGCTGACTACTCCTTAGGGCTGCTTTGGAAGCAGCTGTTCAACTGACGATTCAGTGAAATATTGCTGAACATCGAATGGAAAGTATTGTGCTCGACTGTTTAGTTTCATTCTTTTTCTTTTTGTGGGTTGCCCTTGCGCTCTTGTCGAGAAACCTTCATATTTCATTGGGGAAAAAAAATGTTACTCCTAAAGTTTTGCTGATCTGATTTTGCTTTTTAGATATGGGATGTAGGAAGTGGCCGGTTGAAGCTGACGCTTACAGGACACATTGAACAAATACGAGGTCAGTTTCTTGACAAGTCGTTTCCTATATTAATGAAGCTTGAAGAATACTAATGCAGTTATCCAATACTAAGGGTGTATTTTTTTCGTTTTTGAAGGGCTTGCTGTGAGTAGCAAGCACACATACATGTTCTCTGCTGGTGATGACAAGCAAGTGAAATGTTGGGACCTCGAGCAGAACAAGGTTGAAGTTTCTTTTTATTTAACATTGATTGTATATTCCTTTTTCCATAAATGGTAGATTGTTATTGCTTTTCAATCGCTCCTACCAAGATGTAAATAGTGGTTTTAAGTGTACGTTTTGGCAACTTGTAGACTTGAATGGTGTCTAAGAGGTTGATTTCACAGTTCATAAAATGTGTAGAAGGCTTTTAATGCTAAGACGTCTTCCTAAAACTTGAATACACCATTCAAAACCACATTCAACTTGTATACTTTGGCAGCTGCCATTTAACCGTGGTTGAAAAACGCTGCTGTTCAGGTTATCCGTCAGTATCATGGCCATCTGAGTGGTGTTTATTGTTTGGCGCTTCATCCCACGATCGATATTTTGCTTACTGGGGGACGTGATTCGGTTTGCCGGGTATTTTATCTGCATTTCTATTTTGCTTTTTTCTCCTAATGTTATGCAAATGAGTTCAGCATCTGATGATAAATCAACTAGGATCATATCAACAATAACCCCGTTTGATTTTGTTTTAGGTATGGGACATACGCAGCAAGATGCAAATCCATGCCTTATCAGGACATGAAAATACAGTCTGCTCAGTGTTCACTCGCCCTACGGTTAGTTGATCCTCGTGCTTCGGTTTCTCACAACGAACAAAATTTCTATAACTAAAATCTAACTAAGTTGCGGAAAACAGTAATCTGTGCGAAATAGATCAGATACACAACTCTATCCACAACCAACTAATCCGATTCAAGAATCGAACAGATGATCAATCTATCAACTAAGTCAACCAAAATTTTGATCCAGAGATATCGATCAAGAATTTGTGTCCAATTTTTTTGTCGTGCAGATAATAGATGAATGTATGATCTAATCTATCAAATCGATGATCAAACGGTGATCAATCAGGATTCTTATTAACAAAATCTTAAGTTTGATCAGGGTAGTAAATGAAAATTGATTGAAACAACGAAGATAAAGAGAGAAACAAAAAAACACACAATTTACAGTGGTTCAGACTCGAATCAGTGTTAACGAACTGATTTGAATTTGATCCACTCTTCCTATTATTAGCAATGTACTAACCAAAAAGGGAATCCACTAGATCATTTCGGATCACAGTCCAATAGATTGAGTTTTTAGGATCACTCAACAACCTTTACGCATAACCAGATTTCAACAAATCTATCACCAAATGACCCTCGCTCGATCAAAAAATCAATTTCAGTAAATTGCCAAAAGGAACAGGCTCAAAGAGTAAGAAGATTTGCATTAGTCATCATTTTCTTCACGAAGTTTTGCAAATAACTGATTCTTGATGAACACTTGAACGTTTTCTTGATGAGAAAGAGCGAGAGAGTTTGTGTGCTTTGATTCGTAGATGTGAAAAGTAAAAGTGAATTCTTTCGTTATTTTTTCTCTGCAGTTCTTGTGCCTTATATAGACCAAGACTTGAGGCTTGCTTTCGAATCAACCCCCAATTTCTTTTTCAATACGTCATATGACGAGTCCTCTTTAATATTTGGCAATCTTCAATAGAAGATAAACGTTTGAGCAAATAACTTTCATAAATCTGATTCAAACTGTTTGATTTGCTTCTGACGTTTGTATATTTTTTTAACTATTCTGAGAACTGATCTGATCATAACTGAACTGATACTCTCAACTTTACTATTTCAGACACGATCCTTACAGAACTCATAAGACTTATCTGTGTCACGTCGCCTGTTTTGTCCAGAGCTTTTATTGGAGACTGATCTGATCTTATAACTGGCCTTATCAGAGCATTTACTATTATGTTCGTGACAATCTGATACCCGGTGACATAATACCTGCTAACTATAAACACACTTGATCACACATGTTAGTAATTCTTTGATTCATCAAATCCAGTAATGTATTTTCAGACATTACATGTTGATGCTAAGTTTGATAACTCAAGATATTACACGATATTAACTGATACTCTCAACTTTACTATTTCAGACACGATCCTTACAGAACTCATAAGACTTATCTGTGTCACGTCGCCTGTTTTGTCCAGAGCTTTTATTGGAGACTGATCTGATCTTATAACTGGCCATATCAGAGCATTTACTATTATGTTCGTGACAATCTGATACCCGGTGACATAATACCTGCTAACTATAAACACACTTGATCACACATGTTAGTAATTCTTTGATTCATCAAATCCAGTAATGTATTTTCAGACATTACATGTTGATGCTAAGTTTGATAACTCAAGATATTACACTTTTCTTCGATTCGCAACTGAAATGTTGCCATGTTTCGTTTGTCTTTTTCAGGATCCTCAAGTAGTTACTGGTTCACATGATTCAACAATTAAGTTCTGGGATCTGAGATTTGGTAGGAGTCCTTTTTTTTCTTTTTCTTTTTTTTTTTGCTTTTTAACCCTTCGGTCACTGTAGCTCTATTGAGATTGTGCGATTTTTACATGCGGCTAATGCAGGGAAGACAATGGCTACTCTTACTCACCACAAGAAATCTGTTAGAGCTATGGCTTTACATCCAAAAGAGTAAGTAATAGATCCACACCTTTTCCTCACAAAAAAGCCTGGTGTTTTTTCTAGGGTTACTGCTGTTTGCAATCTTACATGTTGCTTTTCGCTTGGATCTGGGTGTATTACGAAATTTTCTAATGGTCCTGAGGTGTTCAAGGACCTGGTTTCTTACATATTGTGCATTGTTTGAATGTTGCAGGCATGCTTTTGCATCTGCTTCAGCCGATAACATAAAGAAGTTCACCTTACCTAGAGGAGAATTTATGCACAATATGCTGTGAGTTATTTCAGATCCTTTGCCTGGATACTACTGTTAACCCATGTTTTAAAGCCCTAGATGCTCATGAATAAAGATTGTCTTGTAGGTCTCAGCAGAAAACGATCATCAACGCGATGGCTGTAAATGAGGATGGAGTATTGGCGACAGCAGGTTTGTGATCAGACCTTGAATTATCATCTTATGGGTCATGGTTTTGTTCTGAGAGATTTTATCATGAGAGCTACTTTCTTTACCAATTTGAACATTGTAGAGATACTCGTCTTCGTCTTTTAGATGTGGATTAAAACTAAAGTAGTAGTATCTCCTTGCAACTTGCATTGTTCTCCTTTTAAACGCTTCGTTTGGTTGATAATATTATAGAAGTGTTCCTATTTTGTCATTTTTAGGAAGAGCAACTTTGAAATGGTGTAATTAACTTTTGGCTGGTGGTAACTTATCTATATTGATGTTGCAGGAGACAATGGGAGCTTGTGGTTTTGGGACTGGAAAAGTGGCCATAACTTCCAGCAATCTCAAACCATAGTGCAGCCTGGTATGCCCCTCGACTCTTTTAGAGCATTCGCAGCGGGTTCCTTAAATGGGTCCTTATCTTTACATGTGAGGATTCTCTCAAAAAAAGAGGCCCCAACGGCTTCCCTTTCCCTTTCTCCTTCCTCAAACAATTCTCTATTCGGCTTTTGACTCCCCACTCCCAAGGAATGAAAAGCCACTATCTCTATCAAATTTTGAATGCCACGTCAACTAAAATTGGATGGGGCCAGTGAGTTTTGTACCTTTTTCTCTCTCTCTCCTCTGTTTCTCTCCCAAGATAAACCATGTTGCTCCTTTCCTCTCTGAACCTTCATCGTCTTCTCCCTTGCTACTCGATACCCATTTTGAGCATATTCATGGAATCTGAGTTTTTTTGTGCAATTGAAGTTCTCAGGAATCAATATGTAGCATCTCCAACATTGTTTGATGGGTAATGAGTTTCAGGGTTTGAAATCGAGAATTTAATCTGTGATGTTTGTGGGTTGAGTTCCTGATATTCTCCAGCAATTAATTGTGATATAACTTTAATTGAAGTATAAATTTGTGATGTTTATATTTGTGAACTTACTGGATAACATTTAGTGTAAAGAGAAAACAATTAATTGAATCTTTCAATACTATTGTAAATTTAATCAATTTTTTAATCATATAGGGAATCTATATAGGGAAGCTGCTGCACAACTGAGAGCAAAAATGATTCCCTATGTTGTAAAAGGGTACTGTAGCATTGCAAAGTAGGGATAAAGATTAAAAAACTCTTGCGAATGGTCTTATGGTTCCCTGTTTCCTTCACTTCGGACAAAACTGGAATATCAGACTGATTGATGGATGTTCGTGGTTGCAGGGTCACTGGACAGCGAGGCCGGCATCTATGCGGTTTCGTATGATGTCACCGGTACGAGGCTTGTAACCTGTGAAGCAGACAAGACTATCAAAATGTGGAAAGAAGATGAGAATGCAACCCCGGAAACCCACCCTCTCAACTTCAAACCTCCAAAAGAAATAAGAAGGTTTTAGGACATCTGATGGGGAAAGGTCTCCTACTTCGTGGGATGGTCGATCTTAGAATGGTGGCATTGCTTCTTCAATGTTGATCGCAACCTCTGATTCTGAAATTAGGAAGGCGTCTGACGGACATGGCTGGATCACATGTTGACCACGAAAATGAAAATGTGGAACAGGGTACATGCGAAACCATGCTAACCACTGTTTAGGCACGCACAACTACTAGTGTTTCTATATTGGTTGTTGGACTGTGGTTTTAACTATTGTACGATTCTGGTCCATGGGAAAATGATTTTGGTTTATTGTGATCGCTCCGTAGGCAGTGACGGAAGTCTTTGATGTCATAAATTGCACTCAACTTTCAAGTGATGTCTTAAAATGCTGAATGTTAGTTTTTGTGGTTTTCCGTTTCACAAAGACTTGCATAAATTTATGTATGGATCCGAATTCACAGCATGCATGGTTTGTTACAGGCTTGCATATAAACTCGCGACAGTGGTCAGGCTACCTCATCACTATGGCCCTGACTCCATCCAATAGTGTCATGTCGCATAGGCTGAAGCCCACAACGAGAATATGTTGATATCCGTTGTGGCATGGTGTTCTTGGTTGGTGCCATGGCCGTCGAGTGTATCCTACCATAGAAGCTCTTTAATCTGAAACCTAGAGTCGACTATAATCTTGGGATATAAGCTTGATTTCTTGTTCACATAGCTACAAGGTTTGTTGGAAAAGAAAAACATGTTTCTGTAGACGTTCAGAAGTCGTTTTGGGCGTTCAGGAGCGTTTTTAGGTGCTCGGGCGTTACTTTTCGACGTTCAGGAGTTGTTCGGGCGCTGTTCACGAGTTGTTTGGCTGTTGTTCGGGTTAGGCGAGTTGTATTCAGGCGATGGCCAGGTGTTGCTCGGTTTGTGTTCATGTGTTGTGTAGGTGTTCCTCGGGTTGTGTCCAGTAATTTCTTCCCGTGAGTGTGGACTTCAAAGGTTATTCTCCAAGTGTTCGGTGTCTTGCTACTGGGAAACAGTAGGTGTTTGCCATGCTCAATGGGTGGTTTGAGGCAAATATGTGTTTTCACCTATTCCCTTCGTCCAATAATAAATATTACAAATTAACCGACAAGAGATCTTATGCGTGTGTTAAATTTTTATTGAATTTAATGAAGAAAAAATATTTTTTGTGATAGTGAGGTTTGATGTAGCAGCAATCATGAGAGAAGATAATGGATGTATTATATCTAGGTTTAATTAATTTTATATTTTTTAGATATAATAGAATATATTATAATTATTGCGAGACATTAAAAAAAATTATATTTATTATGAGACTGATAAAGTGTTTCTCAAGTCAATATCCCGTCTTGTGGGATGTACATGGCTTTGATGTACTTCATCCCTTTAAAATTAAAATAAATAAATAAAAATTCATAATAATTAAATAAAATAATAATTAGAAACAAATATATAAAAAAATAATAAAGAATTTTTAGCAAATAAGTTTCTTAAATTTTGGTTAGTTTCAAATAAATCTCTCAAATCTTTACAATTCTAATATATACGTTCAAGTTGTTATATATTGGATAGAATAATAATTTTTTTGTCTTAAAAGTTTTATAATTCTAATAGAGTCCCTCAAATATTTATTTTAGGACAAAATAATCCTAATTTTCAAACAAAATAGTTCTAATTTATCATTATTTCTTCAAAATTTGTTTATTATTTCAAAAAATGTAAATTAATTGAAAACGATTTGAATTCTATGCATTGTTTTGTCCATTAAATAAATATTTAAAATAATATACCGAAATTATGAAGATTTGATGAAGTTATTTGAAATTATTAAAGATTTAATATCTTATATGACAAAAAAGAGAGAGAGAGAATCGAACAGATTTGATAAGTTGATGCTGGGATAAAAAGTCAAATGCGCAGGGGAAGACAACAACCATCTAGTACAAGACTTGTAGAGATAAGGTGAACATAATCTTCAAATTTGATGTAATACAACAAAATTTTTCTTGATGTTTTTAACGATGTCAATCTTTGATAGCAAGTTTGGAAGGTTCCGTTTCATAAAAATGAAACAATTTCTACAATATTTACTATTCATCACAACTTAAGTCATAATTTTACTCCAATCCTTCCTAATCATTGATAATTTTACATAAATATATTTGATAATTTTTAATATAAATCAAATTTTATTTTAATAATTTTTTTTCACTTAAGCGTGACATTTTCAAGGAACATATAGAGTACTCAATAATACTTTATGTAGGTAATACTATAGAATATGCCCTATTAAAAGACATCAAGTTCATAAAAAACTAAGTGACAAAGGCATAAGAGGTTCGAACTCATAACACAAAAAAATATTGAAGAATAGATCAACGAAACGTATATTATTTGGGAATATCATCCGGTCATGAAGGTTGAATATGACAACAAGATGGATTTCAGGAACTTATAATAGACTCAATCAACTTAACAGAAGGATTAGTTCATTAAAAAAAATATTTTATTATCAAGGGATCAGCAAAACAGAACAATAAAACTCAATGAACATAAAACATATAGCATAATAACAGAATTATATATGCTGATGATCTCATATCGTTTTCATCAACGTTGGGGGTTGATTTTTGCACAGTTATTGATAGTTTTGTTTTCCCTAAAAATTATCCACTAGTTTTATTTTTTGTTCCACAAAATTAAAATCAAATAGTTTGAATGAACTGGAAGCCGCACAGGGACCCAAAGCCAAAGCTTTCCTTCCATGCGAACAAACCATTCAATGGAGCTGCTTTCTCATGAGGTCTTTCATCAAAGATTCTCATCCACCTCACCATGCTTAACCACCATTCACTACTCTTACAATTCCCCCCTTTTCTTTCTACCCTGCTACACACCGATACAAACCCTAATTTCACGATTCCGTGAATAATCGCCGCCCCAATTGAATCAAGATCCGGAAAAAGATTGATTTGTTTCGAGATGGAGGCTGCTCAATTCACGCACAATTTCTTCGACAGGCGGCCCATCATAGTCAGGTCCAAAACCCCCGCTGTCAAGTGGGTCAAACAATGGTACTTGCTCTTCTTTTTGGGGTTTGATTTTGTGGGCTTCGATGGAATTGTTGATTTATTTGAGTTTGAAGCTGGTTTATTTGATATCGTTCTTGGGATGTGGTAAAGATGATGTTTTGTTTTGCTCCGATAATGATTGATTAGAAGGGTTTGAAGAATTCGGGTTTGATTCGAAGTGGCGGCTATGCTTAGCAACTTCTTGTTTGAAGAAGAAGAAATTGGGTATAGTTGATTGGGTTGTCTGTGGTAAAAAGGTTGTAGCTTTGTGTTACTATATGCTGGAAAAGGTTTGATTTAGTGGTGTTGTTACTGGAGCTATGGGTTTTTATGTTTTAATAGATGTGGCAATATTTGGTACATATGGTATGCGTGGCTCTTTTGGAATCTTGTGGAGTAGTAATTGATTTTCTTTTGATCAAGAACTCGCGCTAAAAGTTGATGTGTGGAGTATGAATAAGGGTTTATATTTCACTCTTTTGGCGGAAAAGAAAGCGTGTTTGTGGCTTGTAGCACGAAAAAATGCCAGTGACAGAATCTCTATCATTGAATCCCTTAAATGTAGAGAAAGGAGAATATTAGACAATTTGTATCATGAATTAATCATTCCGTAGTTGGGTGCATATTGAAGGACCTCGCTTTGTATCTTTTGCTGTGCCAAAGTTATGAACTTCGAAACATGACCTGCTTATCTACATTTGACTGATTTATCAAGAGTCTAATCTCTTATTCAACTTTCTTAGGATTCCTCAAGATGTTGTGGCGACTGGAGGGAAGTGCTTCCTCTTCAAGTGGGTTACAGGTAGCACCTTTTCTTTCATTTTTGTTGCGAAAAGCTACACAACGATATTATCCGTTACTATGGAGGGAATTATTCTTCCCATTACATGCTTTAGGTGTGAGGGAATAGCGTACGAGGGGAAAAAATACGATGGCTTATCAATAGTTCGGAAAGTAGGAAGGACGGATTTGGTCTTTGGCCTTCTCATTACTCTAAAAAAGTACTCTACAAAATATACAAGCCATTGGAGCAATTGGAGGAGAAGATATGAGAACCAGTCTAGTGATTCAGATGCTTTTTTTCCTTCTTAAAGCAACAAGTGTAGAAGGTCAGGGCAATCCTGCATAGTATAGGAACACTCACATTCCTTGATTTAAATATCAGTCTGGATTGCATTTTTATCTTGGAACGTTATAATGGGTGTACACTTGCAAGTCTGCGACTCTCTGATGGATTTTATTTGGAATTTTGTCATAATGTTGCTGGCTCTGTGTTTTGTAGAGAATTCCTTGAAGGCCTTAAACGAGAAAGCGAAGGAACCCAAGGTACCAGACCCTGAACCGGAGCCAACTTCTGAAGTCCTTTTCCTTTGCAGCTATGAAGGCTGTGGAAAGACTTTCATCGATGCTGGGGCATTGAGGAAGCATTCTCATATTCATGGAGAGAGGCAGTATATATGCCATTATGAAGGATGTGGCAAGGTGAAGAATATATTCTTTTCTTTCCTTCCTGTTTAAAGACATATATTAGCATCTTGGTGCCACATCCTTGAGAGGCTTATCAATGAACTTCGGGAATATCCTTTGTCCGACATATGGAGCATTGTGTGCAGGATGTTGAGGAATGCCACAAAAAAACTCAGAAGCCATATTAAAGAGCACACGAATTTTTTTCACCTCTATAAAACCTAATGACTAGTCAGCAAGTTGACATGGCAGTCATAAATTAGTCAGATTAGTTGGCATAGAAGACACATGTATATAGATGTATTGTCAATGCAATGCTTTCTATACATGTTATATCATAGTAGCTGTCAGATCAAAGCTAATTCAAGGCTGCCAACTCAACTGAACCTTCCTAGTTCCAAAGGTCCACTTTTAGAGCGAATCTTGGAAATTATGATGTACATAGTCTTGTCTTGAAAACTGAAAGACTACTCTTTTTTCTTGAATTTCTCCGAAAATTGGTAAAATGGTATAGGAAATGATGTTTCGGATCCCTAAAAGTGGGGAATGATTTGAGGGAAAGGGAATTGTATATGGATAGGGATAGGGATCAAGATACGGAATCTGGTAAGTGAGTTTTTTTTAGTTTTTTTGTTTTTGCAAAAATCATTTATATATAGGGATTGGGAACGCTTTAGGGAATCCATTGCACATGCTCTTTACAGCACTTGCAGCAATTTCCCTATTATATTTCCTATCCTTGAATATAGGGAATTTTTCCAAAAATAACCCATCCAACATATGCTTTATCCCTAACCCTAACCCATTCCATATATCATTCATAAGACTTTACTTCATTCCCCCATTTTTAGGGAACCAAAATACAACTCCCACTCCCTATACCCTTTTACTATTATCTTATACTTTTAAAGGTTCTTAAAAGTAATTACAATTTCAAATATAATTTAAAATTTTAAAAATATAAATTTCTAAAAAATAAATAAAACATAATTTAAAGAAAAATATTCTTAATAATATACTAAATTGAATCGGTTTAGAGTTCAATATATGGACTCTGTTGAGTGATTAAGTTGAAAACTGAATCTCTATTTAGAAAAAAATGACACTATAACATTTTATAATAGAGATAAAGAAACTTCTATGAATGGTCTTAATATGTAAATTAAAGAATATGTTGATAGTTTGGTTGCGAATGACCTAAAATTCTAAATGCACGACTGTCGAAGAATTCACTTGTGACATTTAGGCATAAATGATCTATTACCATTTTAAGGAAACCATTCTACCTGAAACGCTACTCGGTTCTTATGTTGTTCCTCAACTATTTTTTGTGTGCTAAAGCGGTGTCCTATCTCTTGCAGAAATTTTTAGATAGTTCAAAGTTAAAAAGACACTTTCTTATTCATACTGGGGAGAGACGTTTTGTGTGTCCTCATGAAGGATGCGGTAAGGTGATTATTATATCAGCACTCTGACTTATCTTCAAAATGCTTCTTTTTTTGGTCTTCAATTCTTCCTGAAAGAGAGTGGGAAGGAGTTGGGGTTTCCTGTTCACAACTATTGTTAATGATTGCTGCACCTTTTGTCATATTTATGCTTATAGCTGGTGATTGCACGTACATTTTCATAGTATGTGTAACGTGTATAAATTCACTGCATGCACATGATGTGTGTTAACTGGAATGCCCCAAGGGGGGTTTCCTGTTTGCCGTTTCCCTTTTAGTCCTTGTGAATACTGAGAGTCCTACTCTGTTGAAAAAGGTTTTATTGACAAATTTAACACTGTAGAAAAAGGAAATGTAAAAAGAGTGAATGCATGGAATAGTTACTAAATATTCACAGAAAATACAAAATTTTTTATAATTCTGCTTCTAAAATTAACTAGAGCAAACATATTAATCGATTGGTTGACCATTCGATGTAAAGTGCTGGTGCTTTATAAATGTCAAGTTGGTTTCATCCACGTCATTTATAATGCTTCTAGTTTGTTAAATTGTATTTATTCATTTATTTGATTTTTTCAGTGTGCTTTTGATTCATGTTGCTTGAAGCCTTTGGTTGTGCCAATGTAGGCATTCTCTCTCGATTTCAACTTGAAATCTCATATGAAAACTCATTCTCAAGAAAACTATCACATCTGCCCTTATCCGGACTGCGGGAAGAGATATGCCCACGAGTATAAGCTAAAAAATCATATTTCCGCTCACCACGAAAAGGTTGGTATCATTTCTCTCACTTCTATTCGCGTTTTATCTTTTGGACCTTTGATGGTGAGGATGATGTTGTCGTCTTAAAAGTTCAACCAAGTGTCAAAAAGGCCTCTTGACATTAGGCTTGAAGGAGAGAATTTTGTATTTCACAGTACCCTGTAGAGAGAGATCGTTTCCCAAGAATCGAAATTGTGAGCTGTGACCTTTTATTTCTCTTTCTCTTTCTTATTC